>JAQIWT010000209.1:0-28535 GCA_034696485.1 Isohypsibius dastychi | reverse complement strand
TGTTTTTTTTTTTTTTTTTTTTTTTTCCCCCCCCCCCCCCCCCCCCAGTAAAGCTTTTCACGTACAATATCTTAGATAGCGCTATTTCACGGACCTCCAAAGATGTCTGCTACCGTCCCAACTGGTGTCTCGTCCTCCACAAACGAGTGTCCACTATGCTTAGAAAGTAAGGAACATGACGATCTGGCTAGTTTCTCGTTTCCGTCAAGAAGAAAAATGAGACCTTTTTGCAGCTAACACAATGCTGTTAAATAAATGCACTGTAATCAATATCTTATTTTTTGAACTCATTTGAACAAGGCTGGGTATTTGGTCGGTTGATAACGGCGTGTTGGATCCATTGACAATCGTCATCGTGTGTTGATAACTTGGTATAAACTACTAATCGTGACCAACCCAGTTCGTTCTGATAATGTGAACTGACTATGAGCTTTGTTTTTGCTCTCTTATAATTTTGGAACGAATTAATAAAGGCGTAAACGCAGAGTGCTGGGTACATTAAAATGTGATACCGAAAATCAATTATTTGGTCAGATTTACCAAGCTGCATGGCACGATATTTGGCTTTTTCGTTGGTCATTATGTCAACATACTGTATATAGTAATAATCAGTGGTCGATGCACTCTTGTCTATATGTCTCATATTTTGTACTTATTTAAACAAGGCTGGGTATTTGCTTGGTTGATAACAGCGTGTTGGATCCATTCTGAATCATTATCTGTGGATAAACAGGTGTAAATATAAATAGCTCAAGAACCGAATTCAACCGTTTGCTAGTCTTGTTGCATCTGAGAACGTTCATCGGGAATTCGGCACGCCAATGACGTTGAACGCCATTTCTCTCCTTCATTGAATCAACCCACACAACTTTCTCGTAATCCGGAGTACCTACAGTAGTTCGATGGAAAAGGACGACGAAATCAGAGTGCCTGTTCTGGGTGAGAGCGGAATTCGAATGCCTGTCCTAAGTGACCTTTAGGAAAAACGATGTTGTACGTGCTCAGACCTAGGCGCATGATACAGTGTCATTTTAAAATCTTAATTCGTGTTTTGGTTTCATGAGAGTTTATTCGTCTAGGTCACCACGTCGAGCTGGGCTCCCTGTTTGATATCTTGACGTGGACTGCATCGCCAGATCCAAACCAGCAACTCGATGTCATCACAATCGAAAACGAGGAATATAATACCGGTCACCAGCTCACAGTGGTAGATAACAGCTCGCTTGAATCGGCCACGTCGGCTTTAGGACTGAAGGGTGACGAAAAGATACTTTTTGTGGCGTCCTATTCGAGCCAAGATTGGGGGTTGTTTGGACCAGTGGGGGAAGTGGACGCCACCACCAGACGAGCTACCATATACGGTTTGAAGATCAATGACTGCGATTCACTATCAAGAGGAAATCCGGATGAAATGAAGACTGTTGGGAATGCGCAGGTTAAGCATTCGGTCTATCAGATTCAACGTGTGGAGAACGGCCTCGAGATAGCTATTTGTGCTGAACTTCATAGAGACACCAGTGAAGAAGCGGACGAAGCCTACCGCCAGCTCTTAAATTCTTTCCAGAATCTAGTAAGTGGCAAGAAAAACCCCACTGTGATGGAGAATGTCCAGATAACGATCAAGGGGGACTTGAGTAGTTTGCCACCAGCCGTGACAGAAAAACAGCTACCAGGACTTCTGGCAAATCTGGGTCAGTTCTTCCAGAGCCATCACCAGAACGTCAATGCCAAACGTGCTTACGCTTATCGGAGAACTCTGATCGACCTTGATGAATCAGTTGGAATCGCAGAAGAACGGGTAGCAGAGGTCCTGAATTGTTTTGAAACATTTCAGAAGTTGGAAACCAAGTTGAACAAAATGTTTGCTTCGGCTGCTTGCTCTCAGTTTATCTGGTTACAAAACGGAATTCGAGACAAGCTTCTGGAACCGCTGATTTCTTACAAAGAGGAATTCAAGAATGACGTTAAAGGAATCGTGCAGAAGTTTCACAGTGGCGTTCTCAGCAATACCGAAGCTAATGATCTTCTTCGCGGACGCCAAGATTCGTGGATCATTCCAATAGATGCGTGGAATGCCATCCAAGAGGACCTGGAAATGCTTGACCGGTTTGCAGAGAAAGTCCAAGGGATTAAACAGTTCTCATCAATCGCCGCGTTACAAAAAATGGCTGTTGCGAAGGCAGGTACAACAATTTTCTGTCTGCAGTTCAATCCAACAGCAATTTTGTCCGGACTGATTGAACGGAACCTAAATATTCGGGATGCGTTGAAATTCAGTGGAAGATTTGTCCATTTTCTCAGCGCAAACAATGGGAACTCCAAGAATTTTTTCTGTATCTTGAACAACGAAAAGGCGAGTGATTCATCTCCACTGCGAAGTACCGTCTTGAACGAGAATGATGAGCTTGTTGAATTCATACCCCCAGAAATGGTGAAGAAGGTGGTACTTGTGAGTATCACAGCAACTTCGGTGAAGATTGCCTGGGAGAAAGCACCCGGAGCCGAAGGCTATGCGGTCGCTCATAAAGTGGAAGGAGACACCGATTGGAGAGAACTCCGAGTACCAAATACTGAGACAGAGTTCGAGTTTTCTCATCTGGCTCCAGCTCCAGCTTGCCACGAGTTCAAAGTCGCTTCAAATTGTCATTTTGGAAACTCTGGTTTCACATCACTTACTGGCCGTGTGCAAACGCTTTCGACTCCCGGTGAATTGCCAGTAGTGGTGAATCAAAACTTCGAGGATACTGGTGACATGCCATTGCCTAAGACTGATGCAGAACGTTTGGCAAACCAACAGATGTCCAGTAAGTTATGATTTTCGTTTAGTTCTATTCATATATATTGATCTGATAACATTTGGTGTCGAGTAGTGACAACGGGCCAGAACTGTCTGCAGAATGATGAATCCAGTTTGGTTTCGACAGCGATTTCCGGTCAAAAAAACGGCAGTTATGTTCAAACTAAGAATGGTGGGAAATCAGGTAAAAAGAATACCTACCATATTACTACCGTATGCATGAAGATTGCGTCCGCACGTATAGTCACGGTCTTTTTCGGAATGCGGATATGTTGGAAGAGACATTTCGCTGTCAGAATTTTGTAAACCATGTATTTTCGGAGTAACAATTTTTCGCATCGGCGGTTTATCGGAGTCAGACTTTTCGGCGCGAGAACTTTTCGAAGTTCACCATTATTTTGAGCCGAAGATGAAGGTTTCGTAATTCTCCCTCCAAAAAGTCGAGACTCCAGTGGGTCTCTCCCGAAATTCTTCAAAATGAAGTGTCTTCCTCCGATAATTTGGTTCGCCGAAATGTCCCATTCCGAAAAATCTGGCTCCTACCAAGTGTCTGGATAACACCATTCAATTTCAGAAATCGGGGACGCGGATGAGCAGGAAAGTCGAACGAATCGTTTGAACGATGAATTGGATGACCAAGAGAATGTGCAGAGCAAACCCCTAAGAACCAGACCAATCTTGGAATCACTACTGAAGGAGGCAGAACAACTGACGTATGAAAATCCTTACGTTTTCCTGCTTAAGGGAAACCTTAAGCATGATAACAAAAGGTTTCGAATCAACCGCTTTGTATACGGTGCAGATCCACCGGTGCAAATCAAAGAGAAGATTTTTCTCATTCTCGGTCAGACTGGAAGCGGCAAAAGCACACTCATCAATGCGATTTCCAATTTCATATTTGGAGTCGAGCTGACTGATGACTTTCGTGTGAGGCTGATCAGAGAACCATCAAAAGGCCAAGGTTTGAGTGACACTGATTCGATCAATCTTCACACAATGTACAATCCAGACGGGCCGATCGACTACATAGTTACCGTGATTGACACTCCAGGGTTCATGGACACTTCTGGTTTTGATAAGGACGAATTCATCAAGAGGCAGCTTCACGAGCTCTTCTCGGACAGCAGGTGGATTACTCATATCAACGCTGTTGGAATTGTGGTTCAGAGTGGCCAAGCAAAAATCACGGAGGCCCAGAAATACATTTTCAACTGCGTTACTTCAATGTTCGCGAAGGATGTTGAGAACAACATTTTCTTGATGTGCACGTTCGCCGACAACAAGAAGCCTGTGGTTCTGGAAGCTGCTAGAGCCGCAGAACTTCCATTCCGGGAGCATTTTATGTTCAACAACTGCGCGCTGTACGAAGCAAAGATCGACTTTAATGCCTTCACCGATCTGTATTGGAAAATGGGGACACAAAGCGTGAGTCAGTTCTTCGAAAAAGTTAAAGAGGTGGCCAAGATAAGTACTGAATCAAGTAAGGCCGTTATGGAAGAACGAAGCCACCTCCAAACGCTGATCAACGGACTGCAACCTCAAATCTGGGCTGGTGTTAGGAAAATGTCGGAGATTCGGCAAACGAAGGCGGTGTTGGCTCAGAGACGGTTGGATATCAACAGCAATAAGAATTTCACGATCACCGTTGACGTCTCATCGAGCGAACAAGTTAAATTACAGCCAGGTATGTTGAAACAATATCAATTCTGGTAACTGAAGGTGTGCAGTGCCGTTAAAAAAATGAAAGTTACTTTCTCGGGCTACTGAACTCAACGGAGCAGTTCTCGAGAGGCAAACTGACTCACCCAATTACATCCCTGTCTTATGTGATAATTCACACTAAAATTGAACTCAAATTCCGTAAAAATCTGTTCGTCTCTACTTCCCGGTCATTTTGCAATGCACAGACAATGGGATAACGTGATATCAGTTGAAAGAAGCATTTTTCCCGCGTTTTAACGCATATGTGAACTTGAATGTGCGCAAGGTGTCATGCCTGCTCAAGAGTTGTCAATTCGAAATAATTTCAAGTATTATAACATCTTCTGAAATTATAGGAAAAGCAGTGACAAACTGCCTACATTGTCACTTCACTTGTCATAATGATTGCGCGTATGCACGGGATGACCAGAAAAAAGATTGTTCGGCAATGAACAATGGAAAGTGCCAAGTGTGTGCAGAAAAATGCGATTGGACATTGCACGTTAACAACGGCTTCATTTATCGCCCAATAGTAATCACCAAAGTACAGACCATCCAGGAAATGAAAGAAAAATACGGTATCGCAGTTGATGAATTCGGACAATTTGAACAATTACTTAAAAACATGGAGCATTCTCTGAAGATTATTTCGGACACAGTGTGCAATTTGATCCGAGAGGTACAGTTATCGTTGAAGCGGTTGAACGATTTGGCCTTGCGACCGTGTGCAATGACCTCACCGCAGTATGTGGAGTTGCTCATTGAGACCGAGAAAAGAGAACATAAAGACGGGTTCATGGAACGCATCCAAATGCTGGAAATGCTCAAAGAGCGCGCAAAACTTCTGGATGGAATTGCGAACGGATCCCTGAGTGGATTACTCCGCACGGAAGATACGTTTTTTGATATGCCCACTCCAACGAGCTTCGACAACTATTATCCTTTGCAACGATCAGGGAACATTTTCACCCGATATTACAGACAAGGCAAGCAGTGGATCGGATTCGCCGATAGCGAAGCTGAGAAAAGGTATTCTAAATAGATCTACGTGACATACTAGAAAGGTTTCTAGTATTAAGCGATTGCAGTGAAGAGATGGCAAAGAGAGCTCACAACGCCCAGAAGGCGAGGAAGAAGAAATGAACAGGATTTCCGCCACCACTAACGTATGTCGCGCCATGTTAAGGATTCTATCTGTTAAACCTCCAATAAAAAATCTTTCGGGTCCTTTCGCGATTATATGTGTTTGTTGCTTTTCATGAACTTATACAATGGCGCCCAACACATAGTGAAACTAGACTACAATGCACGCTTTATATAAGGCCTTATAGATTAGTTTCACTATACCCAAAGTGGCTGGTTGGTTTTGTGATTAATAACCTCAGTCTTTGCAAAGCTAACGGTAAGATGAGAAAAGATCAGACAAGCACACCGCTTGCTTCGCGCTGGGCGTTGATCGAGCCTAAATTTACGCACATAGAAACTGATTCATTTTCAATGACATACATACTAGACAAATAACCTATGTTTCCATTCGGGCTTCATCCGATATGGAGTATGGACTGTATGGAGTATGGAGTATGGACTTACACGGAAGAACGTGAAAAGGTCGGGTTTACGTATCTAAGCTGTGCAAATGAAATGTTGCGCTGATCAACCTTTGTTCCCAATTTCGATCGAGATAACGTGATTTCGAGAACTCTCGCCTGTTTCTCATTTGAAGAAGCGGAAATCAATTCGTTTCATGAAGTTACTCCCAGTTATTTTCTTACGGAATGAAGATTGATCATAAAGCTTCTGTCGCTTTATTCCTAATTGTAGTCTATGGAGCAACAGGTGAGTATCTTTTCTTTTCCGGATTGACATCCATCTGACCTGAAACGTTTGCAAGACTTCATGAATTGTATAAACGAACTTTAACCAACGTAAACTAAACAGATAGTGCGCTTACCTTACGTGTACTTGAATGTAATATACAGTACTCGAATGTAACCATTGCACTCGAGTGTATTGCCGTTGTAATAGCCACAGTCGTTCTCCTAAACTAGTGGACCCTCTTTGCAGGAGGGATATGTGCGGAACGTATCCCTGACTCTGCATATGACCTCCCTCCACCGATCACCAACAGGCCAGCGCTGAACCGTTCGCTTGAAATCGATACGTTCCCTTGGACAACTAACTCGACCTTGGTCAACTCGACACTCCCGTATGATTTTCGTATCATTTCCAACTTCGAGAACTGTTTGTGGCTACTTTACTTTTTTCAGCAAGCGGAAGAAGGATTTCATACGGAATACTCTATGGTCCGCTCAGGAATGCAATTCATGGGGAACGGAAGGGTGCTTTATGGACGGCTGCAGTTGGATAGTATGCATGGCTCGTGCTTTAAACGTTGGTATTGGCAAGCATATCGAAAAAGTGGGCCGGTACTTGCAAGAAAGTAGCCCAATTCAAGTTCGTATCGATGGAAAACTCAGATTGGAACCAGCTCTATTTGAACCAATCTCGGACAGAGTTATCTGTTTCGAGATCTTTCAAACGTGAGGATTCGACTCCATGGCATTGTCTTCCCTGTGTTTTTCAAATCTGATGCATCTGAAGTTTTACCAGAGCAAAAACGTCACTGTCCGAAAAGGAACCATGAACAACTTTTCTCAACTCCGTGTGCTGGAATTCATTCGTTCCACAATACTTCACCTGGAGGCAGGAGTTCTCGAAGGATTGCCTCATTTGAAAACCCTGGTCCTTGATTATGGTATCTATTGGCCTGCTGATGATGAAGAACGGTCGCACATATGGAAACTGCATTGCAGCCGTGAATACTCGTGGTTCCGCACTTATCTGACCAGGAATCCCCACCTCATTCAGCCAAGACAGACAGGAGAAGTATATTCAGTATCGGATGTAGCAATGAACCAACGTTGGTATATGCGAGATATTTACGGTGCTGTTGACTGTCAACAAGACGATCTGAAAGGTCCTGATGACCAAATAGAGTTTTCCCTTAATCCAGAGAATTAAATATCTCACTGATCGCATTTCAATGTCAATCACTCTGCAGTCTTTGTCGTTCATCCTAAACAAAACTGTTCTGATAAAGCCTGATAAACTTTGAATAAATTTTATTTCGCTTTGTCCATAGCTCTCACCACTCACCCCCCACTCGCCCACTCACTCATTCATTTAGTTTTACCCATTGAATAATTGCATAGAAGGTGGGGGACACAGATGTTCAGGCCCCAACTTCTCAAAGAAAATGACTTCTCAAAGATGAAATGACCAGACAATACGTCAGATAGGTAACCTAACCTACACAGCTATGAGCAAGCTCACTGACACAAAACATTCAGACATCTTTTCCCCATGACAATCATCTAGTAGACTGAACTGCGACACGGACAACCAAAATATGCTGACAGCAAAAAAAGAAAACGAATGAGGTTAATTGACGACATGAAAACAAATTCTCTCAAAATTTCACAGTCGATGCGTGAACCCATGGATTTCTAGGCATACTCCAAAAGGATGTCTCAATGGAGGTCGAACACAATTCTTTGGGAGACCACGTGATGCAGTTGTCTCTTTGTCGGTTACAGGATACCTCGTGGTTTACAGTTATCTGTTGTTTTTGGTCAAGTCTATCTGCATCCATCTTTTCGCTCCAATTTCTCGGGATTTGTGTTAATAAATGGAGACATGGTCTTTGGTTACTTCGAGCTGATGTGAAGTCGAGGGGGGACTGCTGAAAACAACCTGCCAACTTGGCTTTTCATTTCAATCAAAAAACCAATTCTAGTTCCTGAGTGTATGATTACACAACTGAACCCTCGCAATGTACAGTGTGAGTTTTATATCAGAACATTTGGAGCCAGTTCCTCAGCACAGTGTGTTTGAACAGTTGCAAGCATAATATCCAGTCCAGGGCGGGTAAAGGACATGCTAATATAAACGCGGCAGTTCGTTAAATTCGGAAACCACAACAATAACGACCACTCCGTATGCGGGTTCACACCAAGGCGTAAAAGGTCACTCAGTATACCCAAGTCAAGGTCAACCTGGTCCGTCCCAAATCGAAACAGGCTACGCTCGTCGACGCTAATACCGCTAGAGGTTCATTGTCGAGCGACAACGAAAATGATCGTGAATATTTGTACCAAGCCAGAGAAACATCGATGCTACACATACATATGCTCGATACACAGGAGTTCAAGTGGTAGATGCAACATATTTGTAGTTAAGTTTGCAACCAACTCTTTCGGGAATTTGGTTGGAAAACTTGATTTTCTAATCGGTTGCAAAACTAGCTAACTATCTCTTTCACTAGTTCCTCTCTAACTGACCCCATCATTACACTCAGCCCAGCCTTTTGGTACAGGCCTGCCAGGACTGCTTGTATGGATTTTCGGAAGTGACGAGGCTAGTTCGGTCGGCGAGGGTAGCCAGCCAGCCAGCCAGTTATCCTGTAGTCGGAAAGTATAGACTTCCTACCTCGTCGCTGAATGCTTTCCGTACTATAGTAGTAGTAAGAGGCTGGTTAGCTCGCGAGTTGGTGCTAGGATTGATCGATTCCAGTCTCTTCGTTTTCGTGACCGAATTCGTAGATTGAGTTCGAGTTTTGTCAAGAATCTGCCTGTGGAAAATGACAGTGATTCTGGAGATAGCAACGCTTCTCCTGCCGATATTCTCAAATAACATTTCGAGTCTTGAACGTCCATGCTATACACAGCCCCCACTGACTGAAAATCAAACTGGTATGTCAGCATTCTCAAATTTGCTGCATTGTTCTGTTGATCAGTTAGAAATGTCCATTAGCAGAAGCTCAATTCCGCTTTGCTTTGCCACATGGAGATGTGCTCAATCTCTTCAATTTTTATGGATCAACACCGAGTAATAATCACTTCAAGGACACAGCTGTGATTTCCGGAGTGATAGTCACATCAGTCCCGGAAGCTGTTCATCATAGTACGTCTATGCCAAACATCCGTGTGGTCTCCCTTAATCTGGACCTCAGCAATCAGGTGAATAGACCTGGTTTATCGAAGCATTTAACTTCGACCTCTAATCTTATCTTATAAGAACTGATTTATTTTTTTGTTTGAAAAAAGCATTCTCTTGTCTTGGTGGTTTGTGAATTGTAAGATGGATTTTGCTGTCTTGCAGATACACGAAGCTATATCAAGTGATATCCACGCTGTAATTATTTTGTCAGAAATTCTCCACTGGAATCAGAGCGAACTCGATGGGCATTTCGGGAATGCCAGTATTCATTGAGAGTTTTGGGAAAAATCCAGAGCGCCCTTGTGCGACCAGCTCTGGGATCCGGGAATGTTTCCAAGGTTGACATCAAGGGGGTGCAAAAGGTTATAATTCAGTCTTGTCAGGGGCTGTTGGTTGCGGGTAGCGCAATTAACTTTTGGCTTTTTGTGGGGCGCTCGTAGTATCACGTTGTATCATAACCCAGCTGGTAAAGGTATGTCGATATGGTCCACATGTGTACGACCTTATCATACATGGGAAATGCATTGCAGTTGATGGTACCAAAATTTCCCGATTCTCATCTTATGCGGACTTTACCAACTCGACGCGTTTGGTTCTTCACCGACAAAAATTGTTCCATTAGTGCACAGAAATTCAAATTTGGAGACAAGATTCAATCTCTTGTCAAATGCCCACTTGATCAGCAACTCATCTAATCAGATGGTCAAACGTTGAACGACATAACAAGAGATTCTTTTAGAATTCCACAGTCGATGCGTGGATCCATGGATTTTAGACACACAAGTCGAGGTTGCCCTAATTACCGAACCGAGTTCTTTGCAGAACAACCTGCTGCACCAATTTCTTGATAGTGTAACAAGGTACTTGTGGTGATACAAAAGAGAGACTACTCAATAGAGAGTATCGAGCACTTGGACAGATGATCTCGGTTTTTGCGGCCAAACCACAAACAGACCGTTCCACTGAACTTTTTTTAAGTGTGTTCGCGCTATTTGAACTGCATTGTTCAGTATATATGCATCCATGCTGCACTTAAAAGTGACTACAGCTTCCCTCTGGAAACTAAGATAAGTTCATACCGTGTTAAATGTTGTAAATCCTCAAGAAGCAGATTTTTGTAGCTTCTCATACTGTTGTACTAAATAGATAACTTGTGGCGCTCAAAGTACACATAGTTCGCGGTCATGAATTCAAAAGATGCGCATATAGCTAGCTCTATTAATAGGTACGCAACCCACATGGCGGGATCAACGAACGCATAACATTCTAACATTGTCCAAAGACAATCTCAGACACGAAGTGTGTTTTCTGTTGAGGCAAGAGAACATTCAGATAAGAAATCTTCGTGGGCCGAACCTGAGGAGAAGGGTACCTGTATGGATACGCAGTCTGTAGACAAAATTCTTTACCGACGGAAGTCCGTTTTTAGCGAATATTGCACGTGACATATACACCTAAACCTGTAGGAGTCGGCAGGCTCATTCAGATCTTCAGGAAGCCACATCACGTTCGGTGAAAGTGCTTATTATAACGGATGACTCTGGGGATAGTTCCATTCGAGTAACATCCACCCAGTGGTTGAATGGATATCATATCCGTCCATGACAGACATAGGACATGCTAGCGTATACGCACTTCATCAAGTTCTATATCACAACAATCACGACCACTACATCATATGCGGGTTCACGCTAAGGCGTAAAAGGTCACTCGGTTCCAGATTAAATTCCACTCGTCCGCTTCGCGAATTCAGTCTGACTTGAATTGGGACCTCATGACTGGGAACTCTGCCCGACTGAAGACTGCTTGGGACAAGCTCTTGTGTATGCCTCTTTATTTGAAAGTTGCTAGTTTTCGCTTGAATTGAACGTAAGGCTGAGGGCATCTTTCGCATTCTCGTCACTTGTTCTAATGTCATGGCCTGGAAATCAGTTATATTTGCACACATTATTTCGACACTTTACTGTTTATTTCTACAGTATCTTCCGCCATTTCGTTGATCGGAAAATGCGTCAGCCATAGTATTTTTACGGCCAGCGTGATAAGCTGTCCTGCAAAAATGCTTAAAACTAACTGTTCTGGGAATTCGGTTCACCCGAATCGGATAGATAATCCATTGTACCTAGCATCAATAAAGGCCTTCAGCATGGGCTGGTTCATTTCAAGTCAGTCGAAAGAGGAGGAAGCAGATGAGGAGAAAGTGAGAAACAAAAGAAATATCGCATGTTTTGGTTTTCAAACGGGAAATGTCCTGCAAGCCAGCGCCGTCTGTCAGGCAGAAACACGGTGCCGATTTATTCAAGTAACCAATCAAGAGCTCATTTTTTGAGTGCTCACAAAAAGTCCAGTTTTTTTGGAATCGGTTCAAATAAATTCCCACTGAAGAGTAAAATGACACTCTATAATATTCCAGGATGGGAACTTGAGCTTGTCTCATACATCGGTCAGGAAAAACAGCGTCCCTCTTCACGGACAGTCTCTGTGTTAAATCTATGGTGTCCCTCTTGCAGGTCTTCACTTGTACGTAGGGGTCTCAAGACTTCACTTCACCTCACTTCACCACAGAGTAACTTCACCAAATCTTTTGGTGACCTTTTCAAAACCAACCAAATTCCGGAGTCACCATAATTTTTTCACCAAAATCTGAGTCACCATATCTCACTTGACCAGCCGAGTTGGTGACCAGTCATGACCAAAGTCGACCAAACAAAACCAAAGACGGAAGCGAAAAGTTGGTCTAACAAACAAACCCGAAACGCTCAGAAAATCCTTCTTCCCGGGAAGAAAAGTGTGAATTCTTTTATTTATCAGACTCTCGATGTTCCCGCTCTTCTTTCGCATATCTTGAATTTCGACTCTTGAAAAACCCAGCCCAGTGAAAAGAACGAGCTCTTGGAATTCAAAACATCCAAACATCGTTAATCAGACTTGCAGATGGAATGAAGGCCAGTCTGAAGGGGGGGGGGGGGGGGTAAGGCTACAAAATTTGAGATCCAGTGAAGTCTGATGGTAACGCTTCTCCCTCGCGTTCACCGAGAATCTCGACACCTTGCTTGATTGAGTTCCTTTACAGGATTCTTCAAATATATCCCAAGTTTCCTCAAATATATCCTTATGATATGTTTTGGTCGACCATGGTCGATTTCAGCGGTCAAGTTGGTCATACTTCATAACTTGACCAAATCCCGTGGTGACCATTTGGTTGTTTCACCAAATTTTCAAGTCACCAACTTTCACCAGACCGAAATCGCTGGTCACTGGTCGGAAAGTGAGATTTGGTCGACTAACCAGTGACGTTTTTTGGTCTTGAGACCCCTACTTGTACGTCAAACAACTATACTAAGTTTGGAAACCATTGATTGATCTTGCGGATCCCGGTCATCGAATCTGCCCAGATGAAAAAGCATTTTTCAGGATTTATGGTGCAGTTTCCGGAAATCTGGTTCTGATTCCGGCGCCACCGAAGGAATTGGCCAGCATGTCCAGTTTACTGAAACCGAGAACTGTTGCTTGTGGAACCTATCTGGAATTGAGATTCTACAAGAGATTCTGTTGCTTCAATGTGATCGAAAAAATTCAAAAGATTTATAAGAGATTTTTCACACGGTAGCGTTTTTCTCAGCAACGGCTGAGACTTTGGCCAAAATGTACGTGCAGTCACGTACTCCAACCTCCCCACTATATTCTGCAAGTTGAGATTAGGAATCGTAACTCATCATCACCTCAAAAATGAAATCAGCGCAAGACCTATTAAAACACTAAAACCCAACAAATAACTTCGCCTTAATAAAGACTACACTGGGGAAAAACTCAGGTCGAGAAAGTGAGAAAAACATGTTCATAGATTATAGATTAATGATGAGCGGGATGATTGCGAAGATGTTTAACAAGGTCCGTTGGGGGGATTTCACGCTGACAGATCCGATGAACGGTTGTGAACAACGGGAATTCAGCTTCGCGTTTTTTCTGCTTCAGGAACAGGTTGACCTTTACCGCAGTTCTCGGGCCTTGCAACTGCTGGCCATTCAACATCTCAGTTTCCAGTTGTTTGATTGTCTGCAACAAATATACTCTAAAGTATTCAATATTACAAATTTAATTTAATTACCTAAAATTATTTCATGGTGCAGATATTCGTCTCTGTTTACCAAAACTACAACTGCCGTTTTAGTTTCACAGCAATGTCACCACAAACTTAAATTTTCATATTTTGGTGTTTTAATTTCTGGAGAATAGATAAAACAAACAGACTGATGTTTGAGATAACTTTCGGTTAGGCATTGTACCGTGTCTGGCTGGTTGACGAAAGCAACACCGACTTTTCGATTATGTCCGCCATTCGCGATAACATCAGCCACACCGCAGCTCTCCAAGAACGTCTCGCGCTTACCACCGGGGAAAAACTTCTCCGAAAAGTCGATCATTTCCATGATTCCGAGCCGCATGACTGCCGCTTTCGTGTTTGCAGCGCCTTCACCAGAAATGGAGTCCACCATACCGCAAGCAAACGCAACAATGTGCTAATGGAAAAAAGAAATTGGAACAAACGAGGCAGATAATGGCAATAATCAATTAACCAACGAGTGATACAAATATTCAACTCCATGCTATGAAATTACCAGGAAAACACGCAATCGGACCGACCACCATCTGCGGAAATAATCAGGCCGACCCCACCTAACCCCGCCCCATCCAGTCGGTTTACTGGACCCCCTCACGTTTGAAGGGGGGGGGGGGGCTTGGTGGGGTCGGTCCGATTATTTCCGCAGATGGTGCCGATGGTGGTCAGAGCGTGTCGGTCCGATTGCGTGTTTTCCTGATACATAAAGTTATATAAAGAGCATTCATAGACTTCGCAAGACTTTGAAATTAGTTCATTTTGAATTTCATGGAAATTCCAGCAAATGCTGTCGCCGAAATATGAAACCTTAAGTGCTCCGCAAAGTTCCGTGTTGATAACGTCATCAATAACAGCCACCCGGAAATTCAGAGTCTGAATGGCGTCACCAAAAAGTCGGCCGGTCTCCAAATTCCGGAACGCTGCAATAAAATTCCGCTAATCAAACAATTTTCAAAAGATACAATAAATAAATTCCACACCGATTGTTGTTTCGCAGAAATGTCCTTTGGCGACTTCGTTTGCAACATTAGCTCCCATCAAGGCACCAACTTCAATTCCAAGACTCTTTTTGATAACATCAGAAAGCAGCTCAATTTTGCCAGGCTCTGGACTGCTCAGCCCTTTGACCAAAGTCAATGCGACTGCAGATTTCTTGATCTTCCCAGCCAGTGCTTGACATATCTTGCCGATGAACTGATGGGGAATGACGAATATTAATAAATCGGCATCCTCAGCAGTTTTCACCAAATCGGAAACCGCAACCTGAAAAAACCAGCTCCAAATGAAAATTACAGCAATCAAAACAAAATATAATTGATAATTTGTGAAAGAGATAAAAAGTCGGAAAAGGGAAAAACTATTTTCAAAAAATTCGGATTACCGGACCGGAAGTGGAACAAAATCAACCTGGAAAAGCCCGTATTTTCCTTCTGAAGTTAATGAAGTAGACAAAATGACGAGAGAAAATAAATTATTTGATACAAGATAACAACATTGGGCCGTTACAAATATAGATTATCTGAACGAATTATTTGAAATAATAATATTCCGTTGTTCCCAGTTTTGAGCGGTGCGAGGCGAGGTGAGGCGACCAGATAATCCAGACCAGATAACCAGGAAAACCAGCTCATGAGCTGGTTATTTATATAATTCAGAATTATATCTCACGCCAATTGGTGATTTCAGAAAAAATAATCAGGATAATAATTATTCAAATAATCTATATTTGTAACGGCCCATTAGATTTCAATCTCGAAATTGTGTACCAAAACACACGGTAGGAAAACGGAAACGGCGTCCGTGTCATCTAATTTCAAAGCTAGTAAATTCTGCCTCTACACAAATAAAACACAGTTTCCAATACCGAGCCAAATAATTGAAATGAAAGGTCCTCTTGTGCGACAAAAGATTCAGCAAATCGGAACACAAAAAAACTACGAAAAGAAAGAAAATTTATAGCACGCATCATAAATCGAGCGAAACTCGTTTTGAACGAAAAACTCGAAGAGGCACTCAAGTCGGCTTTTACCATAACTACAGTAAATAGCGTAATTTATTCAATGTTTATAAAATTTGCAAAAATGCTAGAGTTAAATCAACACAAACGAAAAATATCGGACCGGAAACGAATCAGTTATCAGTTTCGAACTGAGTACGTACCACGTTTTCAGGCAGCTTGATTCCGGGTAGATATTTCACATTCTCGTGGTCCTGGTTGATAATCTCACTCAGCTTTCTTCCGTTGACTTCTTCCTCGAAAACCCACATCTTGACTTCTTTAACGAACTTCCCATTTCCAGCGTTTTCCGCCAGATTCCCACCGATCACTTTAGCAATGGAACTTGCCCTACACAAAACAAAATCACCCTCACAGTTCACGATCAAAAACATTCTCCAGCTCACCACTTTCCGGAACCGATAATAGCAATCCGATTTTGAGTTCCTGCAGACATTTTCAGAAATCGTGATATATCAGAAATGGAGTCTGGATCAGCCAGTTTGGTTTCCCAAGCAAAAAGACCATCAACTCCGGATCGAATGAAAACCCGAGCCTCCTCCATGGACAATCCCATAACTTGCATAAGAATATCTTCCACTCTTGCAAAATGCTCGAAAGGTGCCCGTCCTTAACAATGGTTGAAAAATAGGCCTTGGTTACCAAAATGTAGAACAATCACTGAAGAATATATCCGCGACTTTTTTGACGCAGAATAAATACCCAGCGTCAGTTATGAATTTTTGAAAAAGCACCTTTTTCGGGCTGACACGCAAGAGCGCATTCAAAAGTTACTCATAAGGCACAGTTTACAACCACATCAGCCTTATTTAATCCGACTCATCCTTACCGTTAGAGTTCCTGAGAATACCGACGCCACTGTTGCGATCACCATTGGCACCCATAGCAGAAAGACCCATCGGAGGAGCGGAGATTTGAGCAGAGACAGAGCAGGGACCGGATGCTGACCAAGGAGAACTTGGTGCTGCTGACGAATTCTCCCGATCTTCACTCATCCAACGTGGAGTATCAGGAGATTGGGGCTGCCATTGTTGAGTGAGATGACCGGTGCTCTTCTCCCAAACTTCCGTTCTAGTATTGGCTTTTGGTTTCCAAATGGACGGGTCGTCATTCACCGAGGGTGGAGTTTGTGGTACAGCCCATGGTACATCCTGCTTGACCTCCACCTGAACAACAAAATCCAGATTGATACACTGAATACAACTGAGCTTTTGGAGCAAAAATCTATTCCAGCCAAAATACCAAAAAAGACGACGAGAACGTTTTCGTAGCAAATTGGACTTCCACAATTTCATCACAAAAAAATCAAGGAAAATCAAGAAATAACCACAATGCTCAAACCAAAACGCCGCATCAATAACAGGATAACTTGGTGTTTTCCCTCCCGTCTACGTCACGTGGGTTATACGGCTTCAAATGCAGCTTGTGGTGGATGACCAGATCAAGATAATGATAAAAACAAGAAATACAAGTGCTCCCCTCGCCTTCGGCTCGGGTGAAGAACTGGAACTAGAACCGGTGAGGAATTGAAACTTTCCGGAGGCCCCATCTCCAAATCACTTACACTATCAGCCGGTAACTCAGCTCAAAGCAGTTCTACCCTTTCGCAAGGCATTATATTTTCACCCAAGTTAATAAATTATCGGGGAAAAGCCCCCCCCCCCCCCCCCTTGGTCAATCCACACATTGTTTCAATATAATAATTTCCACAATTTCCAACTCCGAACGCAAGCGATGAGCTCAGCTTTTCTTTTGGGGACCATAGCTTGGTAAGCATCCTTACTATTCACATTATTTTGGAGAAGACAACTGGTGTTCGGGCTCAAATGAACATGAATTAAAAAATCTTGAAATCCGCATCGGAACGAAACCATGAACCAATTGTCAGCTGATTAAACGAATTCCTAAGGCTTCGGGATGCTGAAAATCCATGTAACGAAGTAAATCCATCAGAGATTATTCCATTCAACTGAACTCATCGCGACTCGAATAAATTCGAGAATATTCCATTTCTAAATCGTATTTTCTGAAGATATATTCTACAACCTTCAAAAGGTTACCGTACCGTTGCCAGGCCAGAAATGTAAGGTCAAGGTCAGATTCAGGATCCGGCACCCCCCCCCCTCCCCCCCCCACCTGGGGGTCCCATGAAATTTCACCTTAACAACTAGCTATAACGGACTCCTGGGATCAGTGCGGATATTCCAAACAAAAAATAATGGCTGTAGGATGAATATTGTGTGAGGAGTTAATTTCCATAGATGACACAGGGCAGGAATTAGGGATATAGACATCATCACACAATTACACGCACTTTCTTTCTCATTCCTCTACTACGAAATCAATCCCCACAACAAAGTTGATGGAAAAGGTTCGACATTTTGCAAGAAAAGATGCACTATCAGCTGATTCTGGCAGCCATCACGGTCAACAGAACGACCTCTATTCCATAGACAGCCTCTTGAATGACGTCTGAATTAAAAGATACAGAAATTCTCAATCAGAAAGATAGTTTTCATTTCAAACCACCAAAATAAAAAAAAAGGTAATTTCACAACAAAAATCGAGGGTTTCTCACCTTTTAATTTCTTTTTATTGTTTGTGGTGTTCCATGCTGCCCCCCCCCCCCCCGTTTGCAGCGAGCCGGATATCCGCCCCACTCGGGGCGGCGCTTGCAAGTTACTTTATCGAAACGAAACGAGCTACGGAAAAAAACCCTCGGGGGTTTCTTTCCGTAGCCAAGACGTAGACCAGAAATGAAAATCCGTGCCCAGGCGGCACGGTGGGGTTTGGCAAACCCTTGAGCGCTCGGAGATGCGCTGAAAGTGGAGTAATGCCCACTGCGAGTCTGAGAAACTCGCGAAGCGCATGTTAATGCGCGAACTGGTGGAGTGGGGCCCACCGCGAGTCTGGACAACTCGCAAGCGCCAAGCGCTGCAAAGACACGGAGTGACGCCCGTGCCAGTGCCAAGTTGCACTGAAACCCTGTATAAACTGCCTGACGAGTCCGGTGGTACGGACGAAACCTTGCTGCTATTCGCAGAGCGCTCATGTAGTGCGGCGAATGCCCCTGTGTGGGCACGAGATTGGTACAGCGTTACCGATCCGGGGCACCTGGTAGCAGTACCCACTCGCGCCGAGAAAAAGCGCGTGTGATACAGGTGCTCAAGCTGGACCGTGGATCGCTGCCTAAGCGCAATCACAGGCCCGTTAAGCTTCAAGACCCGGAGCGGTGTTGACGCGCCAAGAAAAAGCGCTGAACACAAGCCTTTTGAGCTGGACTTTGGATTGCGGGATACAAACCGCGACCAAAAGCCTGATGAAGCTTATATGTTTTTTATGCGGTGTTCACGCGCCTTGATGGCGCGTTGGATACCTTAAGCGTGAGCTAGCTCTGAATTGCGGTCTAACCGCATTCATTCGTCCCGGTATGGACGGTACTCGTCAAGTGCAGTATAAGGGTTGGGGAGCAGCGCCAGAGGTGCAACGTCGCCGGTCCACGGCGGCTTCGTACCTCGACTGGGCGACCACTGGAAGCGCTCAGGCTTCGTGCTTCTCGGTGACGGCTTCAGCCCCAAATCCCTGTGATATGAATGCTTCCTGGGATAAAATTCAGAAGCTATCTGACGACGACGCTTAAGTTCTTTTAAAAAATGGCAACTGAAATTAATCGTCTCCAAATAAACAAGCTATTGTTACAACAAAGAGACTGGCGGAGGGTCTCGACACAGATGCGGACTAAGTTCAATACCACTTATGTTGAACTCGGGGGGTGGGGGGAAGAGCATGATGGTTAGGGTCCTGCACATCATTTGTTTTGATTCAACCACGAACCCGTTCGCGATAGAACTTGTTAGCGGACATCAGACAATGAACGTGGTGGACAAATACGCATCGTGGGTCGTCAACTTCCTTCGGAAGATTGCCGCCCCCCGCCTCAGTTCAAAGTTGTTATTCCTCGCAACCTCCATTATTCTGTTCATTTTGTTAAAGCGGACATAATTTTCAACAAAGTGTTATGCGGTGCTACGGGAGAGCACGAAACCGCCAGTGTAACTTGGTGGGATCACAGCTACGCGGCGTTGGGTTATCTAGCCCTCCGATAGCTCTTTCTAGAAACCAGTGTCGTATACAACTCTGGAAAACGAGGGGGTGAGTGATTGGTTGATCTTTTTGCGGGGGGAGGGGGGGGGGGAAGGGCATTCAAGGGGTCCGGGAGTTTACCTGTCAAGGCGTTTCAAACTACGTCATAAAACAGTGGTGTGACTCACGCTCGAAAAAGGAGGGGGGGGGAGGGTGATTCTGGCCGGAAAGGGCGAGGGGAGGTGAGTCCCTAATATTCTTGCCGAAAAGGGGGAGGGGCTAAGTCACCCAAATGTAAGGGTTTCCTACGCCACTGACTAAGAACCAAGCCTGCCTGGTTTTGTAAACAAATCATCGCTTTTCTTCTCTCTTCATCATCTCCTCGTTAAAAACCTTGCTCTTTCTTACTTTGTCGGTTTCTGTTACCAGGTTGATTATCAACGGTTCCGGTTTGTTCCTCCAAGAGAGCTTATGATTCGTGAACCACAAAGAATTTGTGAATTCCGTGAGTTTTTCCACGCTCGAGCTGGCTCGTAATCGATTATTTAGTCAAATTTGACGTCAAATCATCTCAGTTATCCTTGTTCCACTACAACCGGAAACGCATTCAGGAAAAATCGTGGACTTGGCTCTAGAAGAACGGATTTCGCCTTTAAAGGACGATAGTCTGTCTGGATAGTATGTGGCGGTTGCATTTTCTGATGATTCAACAATGGAAGCAGTGCAAAACGAAAAATTTGATTTGGCAAAAGTGGCTGAGGAATTGTTCCCAGAATTGGTGGTGATGTGGACGCCTGTGACAAATGGAAGACCTGGGAATCTGAACTAGTTGACGCAGAAATAACACCGTCGAGCAGATTTTTAGGACGAGTGTCGCCAATACCGTCATTTGGATTTCGTTTCTTTGCAACTCGATGGGTGCTGAAAGGTGAGGGAATAATTAGAAGTTGTGGAGTGGAAGATCAATGGATTATGGCTGCTGGTGATGCGTTGTGATTTGGCGAGTGAACATGGGACTGGATTACTATATACAACGTTTCATCTTTTGTACTGCTGCTTTTGCGTTTTGTTGTTGGAGTCTTATATGGAGATGGATCGGTCACGTTCAGGGTGACATGTTCACGTAATAACCATCGTCACTTCATTTTTTTCGAGGGTAATTGCTGACATCATCCTCTGTCCCTCATCGTTGCTAACAGCGTCTTGAAGCTGCCTCCTGTGATTTTCACCTGAGTATTCGATCCTGGTTTATCAGCATGGCGGATTTGGAAGCAGTGCTGGCGGATGTGTCCTACTTGATGGCTATAAAGAAGTGCAAGCAGTTGCCAGCTGCTCGGGCCAGTAAGAAGATTGTCATTCCCGATCCGAGGTATTATTCTGATAATTAGCCCGGAAGTGGGAGATAATCACTAAACGTATTTGTTTGTTTTGCAGTGTGTGAAGTGCCATGCATCAGCACTTGGAACAAAATCGGGGAAGTGACATTTGAGAAGATATCCCATCGGTGAGTTTTTTCCGGTCATGTGTTGAAAAGCATAATAAAGACTGACAAGTTCTGAATGTTTGAGAAACAGGGGAGAGTCGATTAGTCGAAGAGCTTCAAAAATTGTTTCCTGGTGTTTTCAAGCGTGAAAAATGACGAGTCACGTTTCACGTTCTTTTCTCCTGAAATTATCCCAGGGTTGTCTTGAGAGTGCGCTCTTTGGCTGTTGATGGTCGATTCTGGGGGTACCGGAAGTCTAACGACGCAGAATAGAGAAAATTATACCGAAAGGGGAAATTCTACAGTAAACTTAATCAACTAGTCACCCTTCAAATTTGAATTAGACAAGTTTTTGTATGGATCACGCTCAGCGAGAGCACTTTCTGCAGTGAAGGGTTTTCGAATTCTTAATTTTTAAAAGTTAAAATTCCTTGGATTTGCTTCCGATAAATTTGGGAACAAGATTCTTTGGTCCTGGGTTTCTTCCGCTCGTTGAATTTGATTAAATCTTTTTAAGATGATTTTTTAAGTTCGCTTTTCAGCAATATTTTGCTCTTCTAGATAAAAAGAAACGCCAAACTGGAAACACCGGAAGAGAAGCGGAAAGCAGCAAAAGAGGTTTATGATCAGTTTTTATGATGGAAATCCCTTTACATTTTACGGAACAGAGGTACCTCTTTTCAACAAGGAGCACCGTGGAATATTAAACGATATTTATTTGATTATAAAATTTCTCTGATTTCCCTTCCTCTTTCTTCTGAATGCAATCATCCTCTCATATTGATATGAACTTTTACCGTTCAAATTCATGCTTAACAAAAGTTGTTTACCTTCATATTCGAAATCAAAATAAAATATATTGGAGAGGCAAAATCAACCCAACATGATTTTCCGTAGATTCAGACCATTTAAACCGTAGTGTTTCAATCATAAACGACTTCGATAACCCAAAGTGAAAACAGGAAGAGAAAGAAACCGGAAAGGCAAAAGCGGAAGGGGAAGACGTAAGCAAACACCGGAAGGGGAAGCAGGAAGGGCAACCGGGAGTGAAAACCGGAAAGGAAAAAGCGAAAGGGGAGACCGGGAGTGAAAACCGGAAAGGGAATAGTGGAAAGGGAAACCGGAAAGGGAAAAGTGAAAGGGGAAACCGGAAAGGGAAAGGTGGAAGGGGAAACCGGAAGTGTGAACTGGAAGAGAAAAAGTGAAACGGGAGACCGGAAGTGAAAACCGGAAGAAGAAAAGTGAAAGGTGAAACCGGAAGTGAAAACCAGAAAGGGAAAAGTGAAAGGGGAAACCGGAACTGTGAACCGGAAGGCGAAAAGTGAAAGGGGAGACCGGAAGTGTAAACCGGAAGGGGAACATTGGAAAAAGAAACCGGAAGTAAAAACCAAAAAGCGAAAAGTGAAAGGGAAAACCGGAAGTGAGGACCGGAAACGACGTCATGACCGAAAGTGACTCCGAAATTAAGGAATTAGGAAACATGGATCATGAATTAAGGATTTATGAAAAATGCATTATGAATTATGAAACATGAGTTATGGATGTCAGTTATGGATTTTGAATTTTGACTATGAATTATGAATATGAGTTATGGATTATGAAATATGAAATATGAGTTATGATTATGAATTATGAATTATGAATATGAATTATGAATATGAGTTATGGATTATGAAATATGAAATATGAGTTATGATTATATATTATGAATTATGAATATGAATTATGAATATGAGTTGTGGATTGTGAATTATGAAATATGAGTTATGAATTATGAGATTATGAATATGAATTATGAATATGGATTATGAATTAAGAGAGTAGGGAGAGTTGATTATTAACGCGCCCTCGGGGCATGAGTGAGTGAATGAGTGAGCGCATGAATGCACATGACCTACTTACGCCTATTGTTCTCGAACTTTTCCTCCATTCAGACTTGAACAAAGGATTCTATTGTTTCAAACATCGAAATCCAACTTTCTCGACCAGAACTCACCAACTCGTATGTGAAAAAAGTTTTTTCTGCGTGCACCTCCAGGTCCCCCCCAAGGGGTGGGGGGGGGGACAGAAAGATTTCCAGTTCACCGCTCATTAATTCATGTCAGGGATGTATTTGACAGAATACTGCCAATGCCAAATATCTTTGGCTTGGACAATGGCTAGATATCTGAATAAACTGTGTTTAAGCCTTTTAAACAATTTGCGATGTTTATCATTTACAATAGTGGTGTGCATGTACGTATGTTTGCACACTTTTTCACCGTGCCTCGAAGAGGCTACGGTGATTGCGGCTTCTATTGAGATCTGATTGTTATCGCAGTCTTTCAGACCAGAGCTTTCTGCAAATGGAAAGAAATGTAATTTAATGAATGGGCAGTGGGCGGGCAGATGTTATCTTATCCAAAGTGAAGAATGGAGGTGAATGCGCCTAAGCGGGGAGTTTTGATCAGATAAGACCTTTCCCTCTCGTCTTTACCTATTTCATTCCCTCGGGCTTCGAAACTGATCCTGGCAGCACTTCAATTTGCCAGACGGCCACTTGCATTTTCAACTGTTCTGATCTTCTACTCTCTTCATTTCTCCTTCGCCACTAGAGTTTGGATTACATTGGATTACTTTGGATTACATTATTCCTGGACCGATACAGTACGTGTGGATGTTGGGTAAGTTGTGGTGCCGAGATTCAGATTCTGATTCGCAACTTTTGTGTTGTATTTCCAATTGCAGATTCTTCGATCTCAACACTTCCAGTAAAGAGGGCTGATCACAAATGGGAACAAGCCAAGTCGGAAGCCTCTTCTGCTGGACAACATGTGCAACGATAAAGGTCCGGAATCGAAGTAGGATGCTGTGTAGAAAAAGGATGAGACTTCTCATGAACCATGACATCCACCAGAAGGAGGAAGCACGACGTGAATGATGGCTATCGCGGTCGGTGGTTATGTTCATCCTCACCCGGAAAGTGTTTCATCTTCAGTTGATTCCGATGCAACGTACAAGAACTGAGAGATCACATCAACTTCCGGTGTCTGGATATTGTTTCTCTCATTACCTGATTTCTGTAAGATCGTGGTGGCTTTTTTCGATCGCTTTTCACCCCTCAGTGTTTTGGGATGTGGTTTTCTAGAAGATATTTCTCTTCGTGTGTTTTGTGAGAAGTCTTGGTCCTGTGTAAATTGATAAAACGGGTTCAGGGTTATTCGCATATCATCCCACAGGGGAGCTGTCGTTCTCACGCAACAGTGGCGTATACAAGTTGGAAAAAAGGGGTGACTGAGAGTTTGAGCCTTATAGCTGAAGGGTGAGGTTGATATAACACGGACACAAAATTAATAACAATGGAAAATATTAGGTCACAAATTTGAATAAATATCGATATAATTCCAGACCTCGGCACGGTGACCCAGTTTGCGTCGGCATCAACGTTTACGTTGTGACGTAAGCAGTGACGATTATTGCAGGTCTGGGGGTCGGGGGGGTCGGTGAGAAAATGGAAAAATCAGACCTCCGCCCAACCTGGGCAAATTCCGGATTGGTCGTTTTACCAAACCCCGGTTGGGCGGAGGTCTGATTTTCCATTTTCTCACCAACCCCCCCCCCCCCCCCCCCCCCCTCCCGCCCCCAGACCTGCAATAATCGTCACTGGACGTAAGCAAAGTGAAAACATCTCAAAACGAGAAAAAAACTTACGACCATTCGGTTTTTCACTTCTTCTCGTCTATTCTTATGCAAAGTAGCAGATCCCGAAAACGAAGAGATTCATGGTTTATTACAACAAATTTATGTCAGCCTGCCTCTACAGTGGTCTACCAAGGGCCTTTTTTCAGCCCTGAATCGTTAAAAAACCCAAAAACTCGTGGATTTTTCTTGAAAAAGATCTATGAAAAGTGCCTCCCCGCCGATCCCTCCGTCGAGGTGGTAGGCTGGATCAACGCTGCCTTTTCTAGTACTCCATAAGGTAAAATACCCCAGCCATACCCCCCCCCCCCCCCCAATTCACCACTGACTTCAGCCCGTTTCAGGTAAAAAGGCTACATCGCCAGAGCCCAGAGGCTTGATCCGGGGGTCTGGGGTAATTACAGTAGTCCAGTTGAAATTATCTTAATGCCAGTCTTCTCATTTTGATGAGTAAATACCTGAACACCTTTGCTAGTACTTGGAAAACGGTAGTTAATATGTTGTTTGCAACGCTCTTCCTGCTATATTTTTCCCACATCATCCTTACCGTTAAGAGCAGTTTGTGCTATACACAGCCACCATTCACTGAAATCCATCTGGTACGTTGGTAATTAAGATGTATCATCTGCTCTTAAGTGATCTATGAACACCTGTAGATGCTGAATTCCACGTCGTCTGATGGAGAGATGCAATATCTCGCCACCCTCTATGGAGTAACACCAAGCAGAAATCAATTCACGACTGCGCTTTCTGGAGTGTTGATTACATCAGTCTCTGGAGCTTAGATTCATGGGCCAAACATCATTGTCATATCCCAAAGCCTCAACTTGACTAATCAGGTAAACCCACTTTTTTTGTGAAAAGAAAGAGCTGGCTAAGCATCTCTTACCTTTTAATTTCTGTGATGTTTTGCAGATCGACGAAGCCATAGTCCATGGCATTCAAGCTGTGATTATTCTGTCCCAAGTTTCTGATTGGAATCAAAGTGAACTGGATGGGAATTTCGTGAATGCCAGTATTCCGGTGACAGTTCTAGCCAGAGTTCAAAGTAGCCTCATGAAGCTGGCTCTTGATTCTGGGAATGTTTCCAAGGTTGATATCAAAGAGACGCATAAAGAAATCCCACTATTTCTCGTTGGAGTCTTTCTTACGCTGATCACCGTCATTGGTTCGTCTTAAGACTCAGATTCAACATATTCTCCAGGATCATTATTACTAAATTTTAAGTTTCCAAGTTTTGTATTTGTTTACGGTATGTTCCGCTTAGCGGAATTTTGTTTTCTTTATATTGTCTATGCTTGATTTGTTTTCTGCTATTTAATTTTAATACGATATCTAGGTCTGACGGACACCTTGTTCATGATGACACAAACCCCTCAGAATCAGGACAAATGCGTGGGAGTCTTTATGGGAATCGCTGGATTTATGGGTGAGTTGCATTCCACATCGTTTCTAAAAATCTGGCAACCGGATGTTGAGATAAAGCGTGGGTTCTTTTTAGTCTATGGTAGTGAAGCTTTTTAAATTATGTACAGAATACCCTGGAATTCTTTTTTTCGAAAAAATGCTGACGTTTTCTTTGTCTTTTACAGGAATCAACATGCCTCCACTTATTTACGCGATTATTCAGATTAATGCCCAGATCGTTTTAACCTCGCTTATGGTTACGTCAACTGTTTCTGTTTCTTTCTCCCTTGCATGGACTCTCTGGGGGAATGGACACCAGTTTCTGTATCTTAGAGGTGTGTTTCGGACTATTTTGATAATTTGTTGCTGATTCGTAGTTAATAACACCGTTTCGATTGAGGCTATCTTTTGTGAACTTGTTTTCAGTTTCTATCTCCTTTCTTGTCTTTAGGTTCTCTGATGTCAGGCTTATCCGCTATCGCTATCATTCATTATTTGACCGGATCGAAGATGGTTTTTGATGTAGGTTGAATTGAGTATTCTCACTTTTTGGCCGTTTCACTTCCTTTCTCGTAGTTCTTCTTCGACCCTGAGTTTGGTCATTACCCCTGTCTCGGTCTGAAATCTGCGGGCATCGTATTAGCACAATTTGTGATTATGGAAATGGTGTTACTATTAACTAATCTTGTCATGGAATGGCTGGTACGTACAAATGCTCCACTCTTGTCGTCAACTTCTTCCTTCCACATTGAACACATGTCATTCTAGGCACGGAGATATCTGGATGCCTTCAAAGTGTCAAAGTTTGAGCGTCTTATGTGGACTCTGCCGATTCGGCGAGTTTGGTACGTCACCGACAAAGATTGCGCCATTTGTGCAGAGAAGTTCAAATTTGGAGAACAGATTCGATCTCTGGTCCAGTGTCCGCATGGTTAGTAATCTGTCCGTTGGTCAACACTGGGTAACAACAAGATTGTTTTCTCTTTCAGAATTTCATAGGCGATGCGTGGACCCATGGATTGTCGGACACACACTTAAAGGATGCCCTTACTGCCGAACTGGGTTTTTTGTAAAATAGTCGCAGATTGTAAATATCTGAGCATTTGCTCATAACTTGTGACAACAATTTGGTTGGTTGTCTTCGTTGGAACCAATTTCCTGCTGCTCGAATTTCTTTGTGATAATACCAAGGTGGTCTTTTCATGTCTCATGCGATCTTGTCTGTCGGATCGGTCCAGATTTTTGTGTTAATAAAAAGCCTGCTCACTTCCGAGTTCGAAGAAAACAGTCCAAGAGACTTGTCGCAGATATCAATCGAGCTCGGACTGTCTGGCGTCGTTGAGAAAGGTGATTCAAGTCAGCTCATTTTGGTCCTTGCTGTTCATCCACAGAAAAGATCATTCCACTCTTTTGTGTCCATGTAGCAGTTGCTCTTGAAGAGATCCTTTTCCATGCCAACATGTAACCTCGCTGAAAGACTGCACCACAACAACCAAAGCTGCTCGATCCAAAACCGGTACCAACAGTGACCTTTCAGCTCTTCTCAAGATTTATCTTCCACACAAGTGACGGCGTTGCAATGCCGTCACTTGCGCAAAACATTCCCCCGTACAGAAGAACCTACTAAGTGGACCTCCGCGTATGTGGACCATCAAAATGGGAACCGAATTCTCTGCTAATAGTTAACATAGGGTGGAACCTGTGTAAATGGACTACCCTTAAGTGGACCACCTATGTATGTGGACCAGTAACTCAAGCACCGTGGTTCTTGGACCACCTGTTATGTGGACCACTTTCATTACTCAACAACAAAGTTTATGCAAGTCAGAACTATTTCTGAGAATCAGAACCAGGATGATGACGAGCCTGAATCATTAGATGACCCAAAACTCAAGTTAGCAATCACACCGATGTGGAAGCCATGTTATCCTCTTAAAGCTCACTTCGAACTATTTTCAAGCTGTCTTCGACCTGCCTCAAAAAAACGTTACCTCTTATTTTCGAAATGCAGAAAAGTTTCAACAAGGAGGAGCTTACCGGTTTTGTGTGGTTCAAAGCAGGTTTGCACTGAGGGAAATGTGGCCAATCGCCAGTAACCCCGTATTCCGAGAGCAAATGCTCAGATTCCCCAAAATGGTGTACCCAATGGCATCTGGCCATACGTTCCAAAACGGCGCAAATCGTCGAGTTTCCCATAGGCACAAAAATGGCCAGTTGACAGGTCTCTTTGTAACTGGGTGAAAGTTAAGCA
>JAQIWT010000208.1:0-28553 GCA_034696485.1 Isohypsibius dastychi | reverse complement strand
CTGACTGACTGGGCACTGGGCAGTTTGGCCGTGCAGTTTAAATTCTGGGCCGTGCAGATTAGGTTTTTCTCCTCGTACGTTTGTTATGAATTTCAAATCCTGAGGTTTAAACATATTCTCAGACACTGAGAATTATTTCAATTCTCTATTGCAACCGGAAGTCAGCAAAAAGAAACATTGAACGAACGCAACATCGGCCACTTGAGAGTACACATTTAGAGTGATCAATGGTAGTTAACGACAGTATTCTTCAGAAGGATCTTCATTCTTCATGTCACAAAGCTGACCAAAGCGATGTTGGAACGATGCCAGCCTCCCAGAGGAGAAAGCTTTGCTGCTTTGCAAGGTTTCACACCTTCACTTGAAGAAGAAATTACAGTTCATTTACCAATATGTATCTAAGCACAAAGAATTATTTTCGGTTTTTAAAAGCTACCAGTAAGGACAACAATTTGATACACAGATGTTATTTCCGCAAATATGATACACCCTCATTTTTTTATCTGACTGACATAAACTATGTATCATTCGAAAGGTATCATAAAGATCTATCGACTGATGTGCCAAACGACACGAAAAAATCAAAACCGAAAAAACAACAATTGACTAAAACTTCCAACAAAAGACTTCTTGCCTGAGATGAAATTCACATAGACAAGTCTGTGTTTTTCATCGAAATGGTTCAAAAAACTTGAGCAATAACGTTTGAACTCATTTTTCTGAAAAGCGAGTTCGTGTAGACTTCCGGACAGGAGCAAGAGTAAAATTGGCAAAAACAGTGTTGCTGATATCTTGGAGCTTCCCGGCGCGCGGAGCTTTCTTGTAAGACTTCACAGATTCCTGACTTTTCTTCCTTGTCTGTAGAGCAGAAGGCACGTAACCCATATCGGCGGGAACATCTGCGGTTTGAGTGGAGCTGGAACTGGCGTCCTCGATTTCATCAAAATCAATTTTCCGTTTCTGAGACTGTCGAACTTTTGGCTTCTACGTCTTCTGCTTTTCCTTTCTATTTTCCAGCAATCCCTTGATTACAGGAGTTGTCAGAAGCGTAGCATGATCGGTGTCGATACGTATTCCTGTGGAGTCCGATTTCTTTCTGGGCTCCTTTACTGGACCAAGAATCGCCGCTGCGTGCGATTTAACCAGTTCATGGACCGTATTGGTCACCAAAATCACAGAAAATTCAGAATTGTCACAGATTTTGATAACAAAAGTTTAACGTACTCTGAAGAACATCTGGAACAACTGCCATAAGATAACCAACTTGCGTTTCATAAAGTCCGCCAGCCAAAGAAGTGGTGAGCAGTAATTTTTGAAATTCACGGATGAAGCTTTTCTTTGAGGGACTTGCAAGTATGGCACTAGGCGCCAACGGATCTTCATAAGCGATAGCCATTTCTTCTATCTCATGATCGACAGTTTTGCAATCTCACAATGATTTCCAAGAATCAGGTCTCCAAACGGTATACGGAATACTCTCATGTTGTGGGAGTTTTGAATCGACTTTTATACTTGCTCGATACTTTGCCAAGCCAACAGTCTCTCCAGATTGTTTTTCTTGGAAAAAAAAACATTTTCCTTTTTCAAGGAAAATTTTTGGGTGAAAAATCGGACCCAGCGAAACTGTCTAGCAGAAAGGGCATAGTCTATAACACGGCCACTTGGAAACCCGTGGCCATGGCCACTGGCCACTGACCAGTGAAAGAGTGGCCACTTGGTCTCAGAAACAGACATCATCGTGAGGTGATTCGATTGTCGAGAAACAAATAAATCCATCTTTTTAGTGGCACAAAAAAATGAATAAGACCCATTTTGCGTGATTTATCTGACAAAAGAGTTCTTCAGTTCAGGTCAATGAAAGCATCTTATGTAAACTTGCCAAAGAAACCTTTTGCAAACGAAGACAAGACCGATGCCAACGGAAAAACACTTAAAGGGGGAGGGGTTGAAGAGAGATTTAATGTTTCACATAAAAAAGAGCCAAGATTGGTTGACCGCTTGCTCCAGCCTGTGTGCCTCCAACTGTTGGAGGTGCATGGTGCACCATGCAGCGAATCTCAAACCTAATCAACAAATAAAGACTCCAAAACTCAAGTTTGCTAAACTCTTACCTCGAGTTCGAGTTTTTGAACTTGTTCTTCTGTAGAGTTTGAGTTCTGGAACTAACTCAAGACCCAGGATTAGTCGTCGAAAACTCGAACTAAACGTTTCGCTCCAAACTCAAAACTCGAATTTAAGCCACACTGTTTTTCACAACTGTATTATCGTGTTAAGTCGTAAACACAACGTTTAATTTGGTTTGGCACTCAACCAACAACTTTGATTCAAATTGATGATTGGTCGTTACAACTTTGATTTGGTCCTGTGTCTTAGTCGAGAACAAGAGTATTTTGTTTACCCACACTTATATTTTCCTCGAAAAGAGTCTCTGCGTTTTTCGACTGTGGACTGATTTTTACCTTTTTCAATATATTCATTCCGTCATTCCATTCTGAGACAGCTCATCCTGCGTACATACAGAAATGACAGTTGCAAGATGCAGATCTTGAAGTTTACGGTAGAAGCTCTGACCAAACTGGAAGTTGCAACCTGCAAAAATCAGCATCAGAACTTGATCTTTTTTGACACGTTTTCACTCGATGTTGCTAGGAGCGGAGAATCATGCGCTTACTTGATAAACAATAAGGAAAAAAGTCAAAATTGCTCTAAAGCGGTGGAAACTTCGCTTCAGCGAAAAAATAGTAGAAAACGATACCTCTAAGAGTAGAACCAGTGAAGATTGCTTGGAACGATTTGATGCTCGCCGACTCGAAGTCCATCAACATTGTGCCAGGACCATCAAAATTTTCTTGCTGCGGCAATTCCCGGATCTTTTCCCGAATCATCTTGAAGAGTCGCTTGTAGGTAACTGCGGTCTTGTTTGGCAACAAAGCGTAAATAAGTGGATGAACTGCGCCGTAAACCATTGCATGTATAGAGTAGAGCTCAAAAACAAAAATGGGGAGACTTTGTAAGTTCCATCCCCAAGCCAAACATCGCTTTCAGCGAGCCGCAGAAGGTTGGCTTCCGTTGCAAAGGCAATAATCCGATCCGGATCGGCTGCTCCGGAGTCGAATAGCACGAACTGCTCTCCTCTGTTGCTCAGTTTGATCCTGTCATGATCCGTGACAATATCCGCAGGGGCGATTCCGGTTTCGGGATGGACTGATGCATGACATGCATCAGATGCAAGCTTAAAAACTGAGCCTCAAAAAAATGCATCTGATGCTAGGGTCAGATCGAAGAAAAAAAAATCTTGCATCAGATGCAAGCTTAATTTTCAAAAAAATGCATCGATGCATATGTTAATTTAAGATGAATAAGGTATGTTGAGGTATATACTTTCTTGCCCCCTCTCGCCTATCCCAATTTGATCGAAATGTGAATCTAGGTTACTTGCTCGTGGTTGCCAAAAAAACAATGTTTTTTCAGTCTCAATGGTTCGGCTTGACAAATTTTTCGATTTTTTGCACATTTTTGAGGGTTTATTTCATTTGCATCGATGCAAGCAAGAAATCTCGCGTAAAAAGCTCTTGCATCAGATGCAAGCTCTAAAAATCAGTTTCAAAATCTTGCATCAGATGCATACCCTGAATCCAAAAAAGTGATGCAGATGCATCAATGCATCACACCGGAATCGCGCCTGAATATCCGCAACAGTTGTTGGATTGGGCAGGTTAACCAGCTTCGCCTTACGTGCGCGTTCGATTGCTCGTTGGAGTGACGTGTAGGAACCCAGTTTTGAAGCTGCTCGAAGCGGCATATCTTTCATCACGCGCTAGGTCAGTTTTCGGGGCCGCTCAGTGGAAGAAGTGGCTTCTTCAATAACTTTCCGCTTTATCCCCAATGACAGAACTCCCATTTTGTCAGGCAGATGATTATGGTTCGTGGTTTTTTCCTTGAAAGCCTGGTTTTCCGTCTTGATCCGCCCTTTACAAACAGGATCCCTGCATTTCCAGGTCTGAATATCCTCCTTTGTAGAATGTAGATTATACATGTAACTTTGGTGAACTGCGATTTCTCCACCACGCTGACTTGGCATAAAGGTCTCACGGTTTCCTCCATTTCGAGATCAAAAATCTAGTCGAGCGATACTCGAACACTAATGAGTTTCAGTCTATCAGCAGCTTGTTGATTCATGCTCCTTTCATCCGTTCATTAATGAAACAATGAGGCAACCGGATCTTCTCATTTAGTGAGCGGTCATTTCGACATAAGATCCTGATTCATCACGGATCTCACTGGTGTTTTGAAAGAGACTGAGAACTATAGGCAACTACAATCCCATGTGCACGTAGAATTAGGTGTGAGCCCTCAGTATGAAATTGAGCGGTAAGAATAGTCATATCTGCGAGAAATCGAGAATGCGTAATGTTTCAAGGATGAATTGTCTGAAGACGATTCATTGTTTGTGTCGTTTGTCGGGGCTATCGAATAGTCGGGAAACTAACTTGTCTAACATATGAGTATTCGGGGATATGAGCTGTCTAGAAAATTAGGTGACGGGGATGAACTGTCGGGATATGAAACATCGGGTATTGTCGCGAGCACTAAATTCATCTTATTACTCATGCTCTTACTCATGGTACTTATTCTGCCGTAGGCTGAAATATTACTGCCTTATAAGCCTTTCTCGTTCTATCTTTTCGCTACACACCAACACTCGCTCTTTATTCTGGCTTCGATCTTATGCTACCTAACTTATCGTAATAAAGCATTGACTCGATTACTCGTTACTGTATCCAAAGCGTAAAGCCCTACAACAGACGCTCGCGTCAATTGGAGGGCATACCGAGATCCTGGTTGCATTACCGGGATTTCATTGACGAACTCGTGTAGAATTTCGCTTTTGATGATACTCTGATTTTGGTGTGGTCAGAAATTTTACGTAGTTGTAAGTTTGAAATAAGCTCGCTTAGTGGTAGTAGACGTGGACTACTATTATTTGTATTCCGAAGAAGGTATTTTTCCGTTCTGTTACTGCTCGTACTGCATGCAAGACGACACTCTGGCCTCGGCTAGCACTAACGTAACTCGCTCTCAGACAACCGATCTTAAGAACGTTACCTTACCTGAACTTATCCGTCGCAACGAATCACTCGTTCAACAGCAGAAAGCTGCTGCTAAACTCGCCAGACTTCAGAAACGCAATCAAATCATGTCGAACGATGGAGACGGCAGCAATAGAGATCCCAAGGATGACGATCTCGAGGGCGCCGCTACGAACTTTGAAGACAAGCTATTACAGGTTTTAGCGCAAACGCAGGCTGGTTACCAACACCAGCTATTGGAAACGCTGAAGGCCTCTCAGCAAGGTGGTCAGTTACCAGAAATTAACGAGTTACTACATTTACGGGATCTACCAACTTTCGCTGGACAGCCACACGAGGACGCAGACGAGTTCAGGCAGAGATTCGAAAGGTGTGGGTATGTGCATGGTTGGAACAACGACTTGAAAGTGAAGCACTTGTATCTCGCGGTTTCGAAAAACGCGATGAGGTGGCACGAGGCCAATAAATCCATTACTTCTTGGGATGTTTTAAAGTCTGACTTTCTTAATACGTTCGGCAAAACTCGGGTTGATTTCGATATCGCTGGTGAAAGTAGCAAGTTACTCGCTACCGAGGATCCACTCGCTTTCGTGTACCAAATTTTGAATGTAGTGCAAACTACGTCACCCCAGGCAACAGAAATTGAAAAAGTAAATCGTTTATTTGCCGAGCTACTAGTCCATCTGAAAGCTGGATTCGTACGTAACCAACCGCAAACGGTAACCGCCTTTACTGAACGTCTTCGTGATCTGTCCAGAGAAGCCGCATATCTCAGAACCTCGATGGTCCAAACTGGTATCTCGCCTGGTGTATTCGAACAAGTGGGATTAGGGACGAGTAACAAAACTTCTAACCCACTAAAAGCAAAAACCGTCAGTTATGCTAATATTACGGGAGACGCTGCTCGACTAGCCAACATCGCTGATGACGCTAACCTCGAACTGGAAATTAATCGCTTGAAAGAAGAGAACGCGAAGTTAAAAGACAAGAAGACGAGCGAAGGTTGAGAAGTCAGTCGACAAATCGTTTTACTAATAAACCTCGTTATAATGGCCACGTTGGCCAAGATGGTAGCCCAAAGTGCTACAACTGCGATAAGTATGGGCATATCTCCAATTTTTGCAAGTCACCCAGAAGAAATCGAACGGGTCCCACACAGATGAATTACGTTCAAACTAACAGAAATAACTTTGAACCTCGCTTTCAGCAGCCGTATTTCTCGCCACAGTATTTTATGCCTACCAGTGGGTCAACCGTTCAACCACCACCTATGCAGTCGCAAAATTACCACGCAGTAGGGTTTCATCCACCCACCCCCGCATTGTTGCCGCCATCTGGATCAAACGTAATACAACCGAACAGTAATGCAGGATACTTTGCGACTTCGATAGGGGCGATACAACCCGCGACAGAATGGATTCCGATGCCGCAACGCTCGGAAAACTAAAGACTGAGCAGTTGTTTTGGGTCGATTGTTCAGGTACGTTGGTACCCATTAGTGAAAACACGGTTGGTGCGCTGCTTTGCCATGTCATAATTAATAATGAAACTGTTGTCGCTGTGTTGGACACCGGGTCGGGAATTAGTCTTGTATCCGAAAAATTCGAACAAGCCTCGAAGTTACAAAAAGTCAACTGGGAAGGTCCGCTGGTGACTACAGTTACCAATGATACGTTTCAGATACCATTTGCAGTCTCGGTCAAAATTGAAATTTTGGGTTATCGCTCTAAAGGACAATGTGGTATAGTAAAAAGTTTTCCCCATAGTCTATTGCTGGTAATGGATTTTCTGAGAATTTCACCACTAGTAATTGATTTTAGCAAATTGCTGATGATGAATCCCAGGTGTGTGCGACCTTTGGTTGCACGATTGTATATGATGATCGCATCTATGTTTGATGAGAATTGTCCACCCGGCCGGGGATCGTTCGCAACCGACAAGACAGCTATATGTTACTATGAGAAGAGGGTGAACGATGACGAGGCACCTGGGAGTCAAGAAGATGACGATAACGTTGATGAAGTGGTATATTCCAGCAAGCAGGAGGACGACGTACATAGCGACGACGGAGATTTCGGGGAGAAAGAAGAAATGTGGTTTCCCTCGGGGAAAAATCAGGACCATCTGTGGCCGACGGACCAGGTGTATCAAACGTTATGGGAAACTTTAAATATCGGAAACGACCTAACGAGTGACGAACGGGTAAGTTAGTCGACTGCTTGAAGAAATACCCTGGGTGTTTTCCTAACGCATCCCGAACTCTGGGATTGTGCACAATCGGTACGCACAAAATCGATACGGGGGACTCAATCCTTGTTAAACAGCAATTACGTCAATATGCGCTTTGGCAGATCGAAGAAATCAACAAACAGATTATTGAAATGTTGCGAATGGACGTTATCGCGCCATGCGAATATTCCGATTGGGCATCGAATATTGTGTGCGCAAAGAAAAAAGACGGCACCGTGCGTATTGCCATTGATTATCGAGACTTAAACAAGCGAACAAAAAAAGATCAATACCCAATCGGTAATATACAGATACTACTCGACTCGCTTTGTGGTAGCGTGATCTTTTCAGCACTAGACTTATATTCGGGATACTGGAACATTGCCGTTGATGAGGTCGACCAGCATAAAACCGCTTTTCTAGTACCTGGCCATCCCGGAGGTTTTTATAAAATGAAGAGGATGCCATTCGGCGTCTGTAATGGTCCAGCAACTTTTAGCCGAATCATTGACAAACTCTTTTTCGACATGAAGATGAAGTTGATTCTTACTTATCTTGACGATTTTACAATTTTCTCGAAAACTCCGATAGCCATCTGGAACACCTCGCTCTAGTTCTTGCCAGGATACAAGAAGCCGGTTTGGAACTTAAACCTAAGAAATGCTGTTTCGCCACAACAAAAGCGGCATTTCTTGGACACGAAATCAGCGCGGGAGGAATTGAACCGAATCGTGAAAAAGTTGAAGCCGTTACCAAGATGACCCCACCGACCAATATTAAAAGTCTTCGCTCTTTTCTGGGACTCACCTCGTATTACCGTCGTTTTATCGAAAATTACTCTACTCTTGCTGAACCTTTGACAAGACTCACTCGAAAAGAAAATTCGTTCGAATGGGGTTTGAAACAACAGTTTGCTTTTGAAGAACTAAAGAAACGTCTGACCTCACATCCGATCATGGCCCACTTTGACCCTTCCCTCCCTATCGAAATACACTGTGATAGTAGCACCGTTGGAGTTGGTGCGGTGTTAGTTCAAAAACGAGACGATGCGGAAAAAGTCATCGCTTACGCAAGCAAAACCCTGAACAAAGCTCAACGGAATTATGGTATTACGAATCTCGAACTTCTCGCTGTAGTTTTTGGAGTTGAAAAATTCCAGTACTATGTTTCTGGAAGTCTACCATTCAAAGTGATTACGGACCATGCTGCAATAGGCCCGTTACTCAAAACAAAAAACCCAGTCGGTCGTCTAGCCCGTTTGATTATTCGACTGTCGGCGTATGATTTTGATGTCATATATCGTCCTGGAAAGGACAATATATTAGCCGATACACTTTCGCGATACTATCATGAACAAACGGATGAGCCAGCCATCTGTCTTGACGCCGCTCCTTTGTTCTTTACTACGTCATTGGATATAGCTCGCTTGCAAAAAGAAGACGCATTCTGTAATCGTATTTTGGACAGTTTAACAGATGGTGGTACAAATGACGCAACTCCCACGTTATTTTATCTTCTCAAAAAAGGGATTCTTCATCGCAAATGCTTCAGAAAAACAAAGGAACACCTGCTTTTAGTTGTTCCGAAGTCGCTCATTCCAACTGTTCTTCAAGAAGCGCATGAAAGCCTACTTTCTGGCCACTTAGGAATCTCACGCACATACAGTCGAATTAAAGATCGTTATTTTTTTCCCGGGATAATTGATCAGGTCGCCAAATATGTCGAATCATGCGAATCATGCCAGCACAAGCGGCAATTGAACCGCAAGCCAGGTGGATTCTTACAGCCGTTGTTTGTTCAGGGACCCTTCAAGAGGATACATATTGATTTTTGTGGCCCCTTTACCACGTCATCAAAGCGTAAGAAGTATTTAATTCTCGCTATATGTCCGATGACTAAGTTCGTAATAGCGGAAGCTGTTTCTGCTGCTACAGCTTTAGTAGCGGCCACATTTGTGGTCAATAGAATTGTTCTTGTTCATGGGTGTGTCGAGCAGATCACATCAGATCTGGGCAGTCATTTTACGGGGAATGTGTTCCAACACATTTTAAGTTTTCTGGGCATCGAACATCTCCGGACAACGGCTTACCATGCCCAGTCTAACGGCATGGTAGAGCACGTTTTTCAGACTTTCGTCAGAATTTTATCTCATTTCACCTCGAGCGACCAGCGTGATTGGGACGTTGTAGTTCCTTTCGCCACTTTTGCAATGAATACCATGAAGCAAGAAACGACAGGATTCGCCCCGTTTGAATTAGTATTTGGCCGACAACCGGTGTTACCGCTCGATTTGATGATGGGATACGATGGCTTCGAAGCTATCGAAAGTCCCACAGAGAATCTTTGTGTTATTAAAAACTGGCTCAAAACCGCCCACGAAATCGCAATTGAGAAAATAAACAGGACATCCGATAAGGAGGCACCTCGCTATAATTCAAAAAAATCCGATATTAGCTTCAAAGTTGACGATTTAGTACTCGAGAAGAAACCGGTAGGGGAGGAAGGATTAACCACGAAATTGCTCAAACCATGGATTGGTCCTCTTGGAGTGTTAGAAAAAACCGGTCCAGTGAACTACCGTGTTGTGCCGGTCAGCGGCAAGCGCAAGCCTTACATCGTTAACATCGATAGACTTAAAAAGTTTGTGCAGCGTAAAGATACCGAAGCGGCTAACCACATCATTAGCAGAAAGTACATTTCACCATTAACCTCGAACTTTAATGGAAGTAACAACGTTATAGATCGCTTACAAGAAGACGAAAAACTCGAGCTTTCTTGGGAAAGCGAAGAATGTAACAATAATGTTATTCCGGGTAAACTCGCCTGTACGCCTGAAAATGACGACGATATCGAAGACGTAGAAAATGCCCGACAGCGGCCTTCTCGCACAATAAGGAAGCCCGCACGATATCTGAACGCATTCATTTTTGAAAAGTATTCCCAACCACTTTTGAAATCCGGTAATCTTGAATCTAGCCAGTCAAGTCACTCGCTGACCTGCTACCCTACGTTTTCCGAAGTTTTAAACTGCGTCGATCAAAGTCAAATGGACTCTGCGAACCTACCCATCGATTCTCAGGAGGTAGAGGAGCTTGTTGCCGACATCAGTCCTCAGGACGTCGAAGGACCTGTTGTCGACACCGAGGCTATGAAAGAATTCGGCGATTTCTTCGATAAACTCATGGCAATGCCCGTCGTTAACGAGGATACAGGTTTGAGTTTGCCAGGCGAACAAGGGAAGACGCTGGAGAACTTTGGGGAAATGATGTGCAACAATGAGCCACTTCCAAATGAATTCATCAGGGTCATGGAAGAAAATGCGCTGGGAAGCCCAGCCGGCGAACAACCCAACGATCATGAGATGGAGGACTGGAGCAAGCCAGCCACCAATACCCAACAAGGTTCAAAGGAAAAGCGGTTGACGATAAGATGGTCACTGTACCCAGCGGTGGTGAGGCAACATCTTCTCATACTGTCGACGCCAAAGACAAGTACATCCATGATTGTGAACACTGCCAAAAGCTAGAAAAATACGTTGTGGATGCTGGGCTGAAGATTCCACCCTGTCCGGTTCTGCCGCCAATGCTTGATGCACCAGTCAGGCGTTGCATCGGCATCAACGAGTCATTGGACGGTGCCATGATCCCCTGCGAGAAGGGAACTGAGGGAACTCATCCTCGCTACAGATTCTGCCGTAACCATAACGTGTTGTATCGCAACAACTGCATTTGTATTTGTGGCGTGGCGCCCTTGTTGCTAGTAGGTCAAAAGAACTGGATCATGTGCGGTAAGGGTCACAACTATCATGCTACGTGCTCCAAAGCTAAGGAGAATGGTTTCACCGTGTGCCCACACTGTTTTCCAGCAACACGAGTAGCGGGACGAAAGGTAAGTCCTAACCCGGTTGAGATCGAACCGTATGCTAATTCGTCAAATCGCTCGCAGCCCCTGCTCGCTTCGCCGAACCGCATTCAGCCGTACAATCCGACTCGTTATTTCGCTCATCGCTCTAATCGCTTTCCAATGATTCACTTAATTGCATTGATGGTTTTTATGTTCATGAACTTGGTATCTGCTCATGAAATGAACGTTTGCGATTGCGAAAAGCCTCGACAAGAGGGAGTAGTTGATTTAGCTAAGTTCGCTTCATGTGATATGCCTGACACGACAACCGATCACGAAGTTGTTCGCTATAAGTTGTTCTCAGATAGCCGAATCAACCACGCTTTTAAGGGTTTCGCTTGCAAAATTTGGGACGAAAGAGTCACAGTGAATTCTTTCTGGTTAGGAGGCACTGATACAGTATTTTCTACTATTCCGTACGTTGTCAGCTCTGTGGAGTGTTGGTCTTTGGTTCAAACCTCAATGTGTAAAACCAACAAAATGATGAAAGAAGGTAACACGTGGTCCTACGAAGCAAAACCTCTACCTCGCTATCAATACGCTCACACTATCGTAGACACCACGACCAACTGTTTTCTCGAAGAAATTACGCTTGAGCAAATAGGAAACTCGGAAGAAGTGTTTTCTGTTACCGGTAAACTCGCTGACACGAAAACTGTAGGTCATTCAGTTAAACATTACACCACATTTGTTTGGTCGGGAAAAGAGCCAAGTCAAAAACCGGATTGTTCTATACACTCCGTGTACGATGGTCAAGCCTTTCTCTACAATGAGACAATCGCTTCCGATCTCACTCGATTCAAGCGTGTTATTCGACTCTCCGACTCAAGTCGGCAGCTAGACTTTCTCTTAGGCGAAAACACTACCTTATGCAACGGCAACAACGCATTTGCTGTAGTCGGTGACAGCCATATGTTCGTAACATTCTCTCGCTTCCCACTACAGTTCACCCGCAAACCACCTGTATACGTTCGCAATAACCCTGATGCAAATCTTCTGATGATGCATCATTTCCAATATATTCTCGATCAGAGTCGACATCATTTAAATAAAATGGCTGTTATGATATCTGCTCTAGACTGCGCTGCGGATAGTGCTCGTTTAGACCGCATTCAGATGTTAAGTAGTTTTAGTCCTGTTTAAGCCGCAAAAGTTGCAGGTTTCCCAGAATGCAGTCTCCTCAAAAGTTTTGGGCGTACGGCCATTCTTAGTTCTTGTCGAATGATTAAAACAAACATTACTGGTGTCCGGACCAACTGCGGCTATCAACCTCGCTTCGTGATTGGAACTGATAATTTTTATCGATCGCTTCATGCCGACGGAAAAACAGTTACCGACTGGAAAGGCAATTTGACGTGCATTTTCACAAATTCGTTAGTAAATTTCGACGGCCTCGCGACGAGTTCCGCCACGACAAGTGGGAACTTGCGAGTACTACTCGTAAAGCAAGCAAGATATTCACGAATGTTTCTTTCGGCGTCGAGATCGATCGATCAGAATCATATCTGTCGCTTGAATCTAGTGATCAGTCTGCTGGAATTTGGACGCTCCTTGGTGAGCTCAACGGTCTCATGAGAGACGAAGGAGTCGCTAATGTCGGTGATTTCATATCAGCTGGGCAAGTCAGCGGTCCTATGCAAAACTCGCTTACTTTGACTCAGAAGTTGTCGCTCATCGGTTACATTTTTGTTCTACTGGCTATCGTTACACTCACGATCGCTTTCGTCTGTATTTTCACCTCGCTTCGAAATTGTTGCCGCAAATGTTGCGGCAAGAAACGCGGTTATAACTTGCCGGCACCCCCTGGTTATCTCATGGTCCATCAGTCGAGTTATGACGTTGAAACTCGTGCAACGGAGCACTTGGACCTTAAATATCTGCCCAGCCGACGGCCTTCACTGTTGAATGCTCCCCCGATGACCAATAGCCCTGACGGCTCAGTCGCCTGCCCCGCTACGGAGGTAGCCCCGTTATCACCTGCTGAGAACCATGTCGCTTAAAACACGACGGACAGCCACCCCAGAGCTTCACGCTACATTGGCATCCAACGTTCAACCCTAAGCGGGTGCTCTCGTTTGAGCAGGGAGGAATGTCGCGAGCACTAAATTCATCTTATTACTCATGCTCTTACTCATGTTACTTATTCTGCCATAGGCTACCATATTACTGCCTTATAAGCCTTTCTCGTTCTATCTTTTCGTTACACACCAACACTCGCTCTTTATTCTGCCTTCGATCTTATGCTACCTAACTTATCGTAATAAAGCATTGACTCGATTACTCGTTACTGTATCCAAAGCGTAAAGCCCTACAACAGACGCTCGCGTCAGTATCACCTGTCTTGACACCGGGGTGGGTAGGGGTAATTTGCCTCATTGGAATAGAAAAGGCAGCGTTCATCCAGCCTACACCCTCGACCGGGGTTGGGGAGGTAGTTTTGAAGCAACAAAATTATCGTGCCGGGCCGGCATGACGATTTTGTCGCTTCGACGGGCCAGGGCTCCAGACTTCTCGATGGTGGGGTTAGGCACGAACAAGCGGGCACGTTACCATGCGGGGCTGCCGGACTGCCAAATTATGATAGTTAAGAGTTTAGTTTACTTTAGCTAAACTACTATAATTTGGCAGTCCGCCAGCCCCGCATGGTAACGTGCCCGCTTGGTCTTGCCGGACCCACCCCCGAGAAGTCTGGACCCCTTGCCCGTCAGTGATGCCGGCTACCAGCATCAAACAAAACATCCCTCGGAAACGCTTTGAAAAGCGAACTTTTACTCTAGGCGGCCATATCGTCCTACTTCTCCGTCCAAGAGTGAAATGGAAACAAAATGTAACAAAGCTTTGGAAACACATTGTCAAGACGTCATCCCCGTTTATGATGTCAATTTTGAAATCCATGCCTATTGACCTGCACAATCGAAACCTATGTCCAACGTCCTGAAAAGTGGGCTTTTTTGCTAGAGAAAATTGTCCGTGAAAGCGTGAAGATTTATACATAAGAATTTTTTGACAAAAAATACGATTTGTTGACCAGCACGCTAAAAACCTACGTCCGTTGGCTCTTGAGGTTCTTGAAATAGGATTTTAATGTGATAAAGTGAAGGTTTTTTAATCACCCGTCTTGGGGGGGGGGTGGGGGGGGGCGGCAAAATTGAACCATCATTTTTTTCGCCGAGAACTCTTTCCGGCACAGAACATATTGGTGGCGTTTCCTTTCGTACATCATGTTTCTCGGCGGACTAAAACCATCGTCACCGGCAAAAAACATGATTCAGGTCTCACATGAACCTGCACGCTATGCCCTCAAATAAGTAGAAAGAGCATCGCAGAAACTTTGAGGTAAAACCAAAGTTCTAAACATGTCACATGTCACGCAAGAAAACCACTCCGGTACTAAACATTAGGCCACCTCCTTTGAAAATCCGACTTTCTAACCGAAGGCAGACAATGATTGTTTGACGAAAAACATGGTCTGGCTCTGACATCGCACTGTGTAGAAGGCTGCCAGATCAAATTCATTGAAACACAGATTTCCCCATTTGTCAACTTTATCTGAATGATGAGAACATCTTCATATGAGTGAGTCTGATCTTCGGAAATCCTCTCAACCCAACGCCGGTGTGGATCTTCGAGGGAAACTTACCCGAAGCCTTGCTGTTTGCTTGGTCGTTCCATTATTTGGAGCGTTTTAAACAGTTATCTGATAACTGCATCATGATTTGCGCCGGACAATCATAGCTTCGGCCAGGTGAAAAACATGATTTTCCAAAGGAGCCGCCGCCATGTTCTTTGTCGGAATGAGTTTTCGGCGAGATCATTATGGCTACTACTCTGTACGCTGCTAGCTACTGAGTACCCTGAATGCGATGTGACTAGAGAGAAGCAAACACGACGCAGCACAGAGCGCACAAAATTTCGGATTTCTGTGGGCTCCAGTCTTGCCGAGCCTTCAGCTCTCAATGATGGTCAACTGAGGACAAATGCTGGACAATGGACTTGTGCGCTGCGTTGTGTTTTGTGGGCTCCGTCTTGCTACTTCGCATTCTGGGTACCAGTAGTGCGTTTCTCCGTGAACTCTAAACCAGCACCAGGGTAGGCATGCAACTTCTACTTCTACGATTTGGCCCTACTTCTGCTATCAAACTCTACTCAATGAAATCTCAGTATTCCAGGAGACATCACGCGAAAAACAAATAGAAAACTGAATTCAAAGTGTTTTGAGTCACGAAACTTCCTCGAAATATTTCGGGAATACATATTTTTTTACATTTTTCAAATCCAGGGGGAACGCCTCCTCAGATGATGTCATGAAAAAACATCGGAAATCATAGAATTTGTTTGTTCAAATGTTTTCTTGACGCATCTTGATTTCAAAATCAAAGTTTCACGATTTTTGGACAAACCATGAAAATTAGATAAAGTTTTCAGTTTTTGACAAGGAGTAGAAGTAGAAGTAGAAGTAGAAGTAGAAGTTGAATACCTTCCCCATGTTTCTGGCTGGCTACATGTGAGTGTGACCCCCCCCCCCCCCCTATGATATACATCGTTTCCTAAGTGTACCCCCAAACGACGAGACCCCCAGATGAAATTCGCTGACGCACATCCACTTTCCGACCGAATTAAATTCTAATTCTTCCCATCATCCCGTTTGACCCACAAATCCCGTCTCCTCCACCATAATTGACATAGTGAGTAAAGTATTTGTTCCACACCGCTCTTATCTACCGTTCTGTTGTTCGTACACTTCCCCGTTTTGTTGGAATCTGGTGGTGCGGGATTTGTTTTCATCGGTCTTTTTCTCCAGATTTCTTGTCGTCGAAATGGCCGCCGCCGCCGAGCTGGAACGAGCGCAGACTCTCAAGTTGACAAATCCTCAGGAATCGTTTGCCATATTGAACAAGCTGGGTAAGTTGCAGCTCCGAAAACGTCGACGAAATTTCTGAGAAAAAATCCTTTTTTTCTGTTTACTTTCTTGTTTTGTGCTGACGAATGCATTTGTTTCAGTACACATTGAGGTGAATGTCAATGATGAAGAAGCTGTGAGAATAAAGGAGCAATGTATTCTGGAGCTGGGAAGCATGCTATCAAAAGCGAAAGAAGTGCAAGGTAATCACAGTCTTTTTCTGCTTCGAACTTTGAAATTTGCTGTTGAATTTACGATTTGGAATTTGTTTCGCATTTCTTCTGAATCAAGTTTTTGTTTTGAATGTATCAAGTGTGATAAGATCTTGCATATTTTGCATCGAGAATTTCATGGATGTTTTTTACAAAAATGTTTGTTTCCGGTGCAGTTTTGGATTTCAATCAGTGTTTATATTGACACTGACATGCTTTCTACAATTTAAATGGCCAGTTTATTCCTCGGATTTTTAGTTGCAGAATTTCAAAGCGGAAAGAGCTTGTTTTTTTTTAAAAGATGAAGTTTGTGTCGTTTGCGATATTTTGGACATCTCAATTTCTAGCTTCGACTTTACAGTGTTGTGAAAAATTCCTGCTGGTACGTTCTTTTGTATCAATTTCATCGATTCGTTGTTTATTTCAGGGTTGCAAGCGCTGATAGTCTACACTCGTCCGTTTTTGAACCTGATCAGTAAAGCCAAAGCGGGAACTCTGGTTCGAGCGCTGGTTGATTTTTATTTGAACATGAATATGGATACAGGAGCTGAGGTTGGTCTCATTTTATCGATGGAAACAAGAAGCGTTTGGGATCCAGATCATCGGTGTTCAATCTCAACTTCCAGTTGTATTTTCCAGGTGGATTTGTGCAAGGAGTGCATTGAATGGGCGCGAAATGAGAAGCGAACTTATCTTCGTCAAGCTTTGGAGGTATGAACGTATTTCAGTGATCCGACTTCCCATTGCTGTCTGTTTTTTGTACGGGCTTGAATCGTTGTCAGGTTTCTCTTCTTTGCCTAGAATTTTTGCAATGAATTTTAGAATTATTGTCGGCTTTTTCGTTTTTGTTCAAAGTTTTTGTTTTCCCCGTTTTTTGGACCTTGGGTTTTTCGTCTTAATTTATTTGTTCGTGTGGACAATTTTTTGGTTTTTTTACAGGCTCGACTTTTGAACTTGTATTACGACAAAGCGCGCTATACTGATGCGATTGCGTTGGGTACGAAGTTTTTCAGAAATTTTTAACGTAGTTATTCATTGTTTTGTTTGCAGCCAGCACGTTGTTGAAAGAGCTGAAGAAAGTCGATGACAAGCAACTTCTGGTGGATGTCCAACTTATTGAAAGCAAGACCTACTTTTCACTCAGCAACTTATCCAAATCTCGGTAAGTGGAAAACACGGAGCAACCGGAAATGCGAATTTTCAGCCCCGTAACCTGCTTTTGTTTTCTTCCCTGACATCTCATCGACTTTTCGATGAAGCTTTTTCCGAGGAAAAATATGGAAAAATCTAATCTTCGGCAGACTGGATGAATCCGAAGAGATTACATTTTGAAATTACATTTTTGGATGATTTGGTTTCGGATTCCATCTTGGCTAGAATATTGGTTTTTTTTTCGCTTGAGTGTTTTATTAAGATTTTTTGCTTATTTTTTGTCTTTTTCCAGAGCCGCATTGGTTTCCGCTCGAACAACGGCCAATGGAATTTATTGCCCTCCACAGCTTCAAGCCCAGTTGGATCTGCAGTCCGGAGTTATTCACGCGGCGGAAGATGTCGACTTCAAAACGGCTTACTCGTACTTCTATGAAGCTTTCGAGGGGTGGGATGGATTGAACGATAAACGCGCCATCATCGCGCTCAAATACATGCTCCTCTCCAAAATTATGCTAAATTCGTAAGTGAACTCCATCCTTCGTATGTAGTTTTCTGTTGGTTGGTAGACTATGATTTCGAAACAATTATATTGAAAAGTTCAGCACAATTTCGAGATTTTCGGGAAAGTTTTTAGAATTCAGAAGGAAAAATTGCTGTGAAAGTTCGCGTAATTATTCCTTGTTGCCTCTTTTCTTTTTTTCCGGAACCTCTCGAGTAATTTCTCTCCAGTTGTTTTTGCTAAATTCTTTGCGTTTTTTTTATGCTGTTGATCTGATAATTTGGAGATGGGCGGGATAAAAAAATCGTGTTTCTACATTTCAAGAAGTGTGGAATATGTGTCTGCTGTTTTGATTTTTCTTGGCATGCTTATCTTTAGGGTTTTTTTGCAGGCCGGAGGATGTCCACATTATTATTGATGGAAAGTTGGCTTTGAAATATGTTGGGAAAGACGTGGAAGCATTGAGGACGATCGCGAAAGCCAGCTCTGACCGATCACTTGCCGATTTTCAAAAAGTGATTCAGTATTCCCGAATTTTTTCCTTTGTCTTTGATATTCAATCTAACCGAGGAAATTGAACGGAAAACAAGCTGACAGATTATTTGATTCGGAATTGTGTAATATTAATAATCAAATATTGATGTCTTTATTCCAGGCTTTGGTGACCTACAAAGAGCAACTGATTGATGATCCGATCGTTCGTTCTCATCTGGATGATTTGTACAACAAGATGCTGGAGCAAAATCTCTCCCGTATTATTGAGCCGTATTCGCGAGTTCAGGTAAAAGAAACGGAGACAGATTCGACTTGCGTTTCCGGTGTCGACTTCTCCCGGCAATTTTCTCTGAAGTTGAACTTACATTTTCAAGTTTCATTTTATCCAAACTTCTCCCAAAATCTTGAGACTGGTTGCTTTTTCATTCTTGTAATGAAATGCGAAACAGCACTTCCGGTGCGCCGTGAAGACACCTTCGAGTAGGTGATTTAGAATAGTATTTTGAGCAATCCCGGAAGATTCCACTTGAAGGCAGTTTGTTCTAAAAAATCATGCATTTTATCTTAAGCCTTCGTTATTCGTGGTCATGATTAATTTCTGACTCCTAACCGGAAGTCGACATTCTCATTTTTTTCAGTTATTTTCCAGCTTGCATTGAACGCATTATTTGGTTATTGAATTTAAGTTTTAATTTCCTTATTTTTTCAGATCGAGCATGTTGCGCGAGTGATCAATCTGCCGCAAGAAATCGTCGAGAAGAAGCTCTCCCAAATGATTCTCGATAAAGCACTTCCGGGCATCCTCGACCAAGGCGCCGGCGTCATTGTTCTGTACGAAGATAATCCAGTTGATAAGACCTACGAAGCCGCTTTGGATACTGTTGGAAACTTCAACAAAGCTCTAGATGCTCTTTTCCAACGCGCTAAAAAACTGGCTTGAAATCCACCGGAAGTGCAAACCGTCAAGCTCGCGATGCCGGTTTTTCTTTCTGGACCGCTTTTTCAATTCATTGTTACTTATTCTTTGATGTGTTCCATTGATTAAAATTGGAATTTTGGAGGCTGTGTTGTCAGGATGGACCAGGAACGTTTTCGACTTCAACCCCCTGGTGTTTGTTAGTTAGACCCTCAAGGGGTGTGTGACGAATTTAGGGCGTGCTAAACGGAACAGGGTTCCGACTGCAAAGTGTCTAGTTCTTGATCGGTTATATCTCCAAAGAATGTTGATTTTTGGATTTCATCTTGAACTAAAAAATCAAAAGCCTTGATTTTATGGTTCAGAAAATTCTGGGGATGTTGAACAAGAATAGCAGGAATATAGAAATGTGGCGGAACTGGTTGGAATCCTGTAGTATGACTGCGTGGAAACTTCTCGCCTCGCCTTGGCTCTCTGAAAGCGTAAAGTGAAGAAGAGCCTCAATTTGAATGCAAAGCAGCCATTAAAACGATTCTCATTTTCCCATCCTGATCATCGTGATATCCCAATTCCCGTAATTGTTTCCCTTGAACGAGTGGATTACATATTGGTCCCTGAGCTTGTGTTATCGGTGTATCGCATCTTTCCGTCGGGCCGAAAGGTAATTCCACGTCAGCGAGGTGAAAGATGAGTAAAAGAATCTGACCTTATTTTACGAGCTCCACAGCTCCTGTTGCCTAGCTGACGTTACCATCTAGTGATTTGTTTATATAAATACTGTTGTTAAAGCGTTAGTTTTGAGTGAAGATTACTGAAACTTGTGATTTGGATGAAGAAATTTCGAATTTATGGATGATTTTGCTTCCAGGTGTTTTCGGTGTATTTGTTGATTGAAACTGCCATTTGAAGCGATCGAGGATGGGGAATATGTTCCAGAAACTCTTCCAGGGCCTGTTTGGCAAGAAGGAGATGCGCATATTGATGGTGGGACTTGACGCCGCTGGAAAAACCACCATTTTGTATAAATTGAAATTGGGAGAGATCGTGACGACTATCCCCACAATTGGTGAGTGATGTACGGAATTTAGAAGTGAAAAACTAGCTTTTCACATCGAAAGTGACATTTTGCCGACTCTGATCGAAAAAAGTGAGGTTTCGAACCAAAGTCGTCTTCGAGGATTTTGCATTATATTTCCGATATCCTCTTGTTTTCTTCGATGTTTTTTTCTACGATTCCTTAATCTGTTTATGAGTTCCAGCGATTGAAATGTTGGGTTTCAAATGTTTTCAGTCACAGAACTGTTGATGTTTTGGAGAACTGTTTGTTGACGATTTTGTTCTTGTTCGTTTTCAGGGTTCAACGTGGAAACCGTGGAGTACAAAAATATCAGCTTCACCGTATGGGATGTCGGTGGTCAGGATAAAATTCGACCATTGTGGCGCCATTATTTCCAGAATACTCAAGGTTGGTTTGATTAATCTCATTCTCACTTCCGGTTCCTGCTACCATTGTTGTCTTTCGGTTTTCTTTTCGGATGTCGTTTTTCTTCTTAACGGTACTGATTGCTCCTGTTAATTTTCAGGTCTTATTTTCGTTGTGGACAGTAACGATCGAGAGCGTATCGGGGAAGCGCGTGAGGAGTTGATGCGGATGTTGGCGGAAGATGAACTTCGTGACGCGGTTTTGTTGATTTTCGCCAACAAGCAGGCAAGTCTGACTAGTCCTACTTTAAACGGTACATGCAATCATCGGTACCATAGATGAGAACAAGTCTGAGTCTGTTGCCTGCGAGCCGGTCTGTGGGCCTGTGGCACTGGCACTTCCGTCTAACCGAGTGGCGTTTTTTCTGTATCTTGTTTTTTTCTTCGGTTGAAAATTAATTAATAACAAGGATTCTTGTTCTCAAGTCTTCATTGCGTGGTTGAGTTCGGCGGGTATTTCACGAACATGAATTTATCGAGATACGATTCCGCGCATCGATTTTGTTTTTGATAGTTTTTGATTAACAGTCTAATATGTAACAATGATTTTGGTTTTGGTATCATAATGGCCTTTTAAAGATGTTTCAGTAGTTTCTGCAAACGAGTGATCGAGTTTCAGATTTGGATTCAGTTTCAACATGTTTTGAATTCTCATTGTTAATTCTCAGTTGAATTTCGTCATGATTTCCTGGGATTTTCTTCTTTCAGAAACTCTAATCCGAAATACAAGCGCATTGTTTTTTAATATTGGTTTTCGGGATTCGTGTCTGTGCTTGCTATGTTCTTCGCTGTACATCGCGTTGGGGTTTTTAAACGTAGTTTTGATTTCGTCATTTTTTGTTTTTTTTTTTATTTCCTGTTTTTGATTCTCCTCAAAAACTTCGATCGGTGGCAAGCAGAATCCAACCATCAGAGTTACGTTTTATTTCTTTAATTTTTACTGCCATATAAATTTTATTTGAAGTTGATTTTTTTCATTCAGTCCTTTTTTGTATTTTAACAATTTTTCGGAAATCCACTCGGGACTGCGCAACAAATTGTTTCTGGATTCACACCTGATTCATGCCTTCAAAGATATTCAAGTTTAGCTAACTGTAGTTGATTCGGTTTCTGACAGAGGTTGTATCTTTTTTCAGGATTTACCAAACGCAATGAACGCAGCGGAAATCACGGATAAGCTCGGCTTGCATTCCCTCCGAAATCGCAACTGGTACATTCAGGCAACATGCGCCACCAGTGGAGATGGTTTATATGAAGGACTAGATTGGCTCTCGAATCAGCTGAAGAACCAAAAGTGAAGAATTCAAACAACCGGAAACGCCATTCAATTTAATCTGGAAAAATGGACAAGATCGCCAATACGGCTTTTCTCTCTTTGTTTAGTAACTTCATTCGAGAAATATGTGTTGCAAAATTCATCATACTGTTTTTTTCCGCGAAATTCCTCATTCTGATTTGAAATTTATATTATTAATCGGGAATATGATACGTTTTGATTCATTCTTCTTTGACGGAAATATGAGGCGGAAGGAGGATTTTGTACCTGATAGTTTATGTTTTCTCTTTCTTTCTTCACCAATTTATCCATTCATCTCTTGCTTTGCCGTCGTTCTGTCATGTTCTTCCGCTTGAAAAAAATTGAAAAATTGTCTGAAATATTGTTTTCTGGAAGTTTTTCCGTCGACTATGTAGAACCGGAAGTGACGAATTTTACGGATTGAATATTGCTGTTTTGTAAGTTGTGGCAACTGAATACTACACAGGAAGGACGAAAATATAGTATGGAGACAGCATCGACACAAACAAAGATAATTTCAGCCGAATTCGAAGCAAATCTGAATCCGGAAAACCAAGAAAAAACACTCGCAAACCTGAAAGCTTGTCTCTTTCATCTGACTGAATGAAACTAATAAGTATGCATGTCTTCAGGATGAGGATGGGCCAGCTCTGGTTTGTTGTATCCCAATTCTGGAATAAAAGAACAGATATAAGTTGATTTCCGGTTGAAACCGAAAAAAACGGATAAACGCGGCTGAAATTGATATTTCCCTGTATACAGATGGAAAATAGCAGCATGGTACAGGGAATTACGCACCTTCCGGCGTTGAAATTCCTAGTTGATCCAGAGTTGGTCGGATCTCTTGTATGATGTACGGATAAATCTCCTTGATCCCACCAGATTTATATTTGATGGCTTCCAGAAATCGTACAGCGAGAGAGTGGTCGTTTACGCGACGAATTGCATGGAGGGCAGCTGATATGGTTTCTGGCTCGGGAAGTCCGTCGATGGTGAACAGCTCTTGTAGGCCACGACGCACATCCCATCCATCGATATCTTTCCGCTGGAAAAATGCAGTTAGACCTGAAAAGCGAGATTATAGTCAATCCAGCCAAGAATTTCCACCAGAATCCCAAACGAAAACATTGAGGTAGCTAAACAGAGCGCAACCAGTGATATCATGGTATGTCACTGTGTAAAAGACCGAAACAAATACAGTGAACTTACGTCTGTCAAATTCCTCATCAGATTCGCCGTGCGAAGAATGCCTTATTCCACCCAGACTGCTCACAACCTGGTTCTGTCTTAAGGATAAAGCACGTCCGATTATGCCAGCGGATGCCCGGAGAAACATGATGGGGCAGTTCAGGATTAACGGCAATAAATCCAGACGATGAAACGGCTAAAAGTTCACAAACCTAATTCCGAAAATGATGTCTCGCCTAGCGAGCAAACCACGTGGTTTGATTGCAAGCTCAACAGTATCGTAGTCCGAATGAACTGGCTATCAGGCCCCACTGAGATAATGAGGCGATTGCGCTAAAGCGCAAAAGCAATGGTGCTGAAAATGAACCCTCTGAATGATCCATTCTGATGGATGTCGTGGCGCTAAACCCGATTTTGCATGATCCCATCCATTCGGGGTCTTACCGGCCGAGATTGGTCGATTTGAAAATGGGATGATGGGCATGGTGTTATCGCTTTTTCGCTTAGCGCAATCTCCCCAATGAGTATCACTACCATATAGGCCCAGTAGGTCTACTAATCCGGTCAGAAATTCGGGGAATGTATTCGTAATCAAGCACGATGGGTATTCTGATAACCGAAGGGTTCTGGACAACTTCACCTGGTACCACTGTCTTCAAGTGGACCAACCGTTAGTCCGTGACCGAAGTGTTCATCCCGACTTCAGATGATTTTGAACCAAATTTATGTAGCCGAGCTCGAACAGAGATGATCGATCGATCGAAGGAAGAGGACATGCTTAATCAAGAGAATTCGAAACCGACTTTCGAAACCGTGGGTGATTAGTTAATTGAACCTGAACATGACGATAACCTGACATCTCACCCACGAGAAAAGTTGAATTTCCCGTGGATTTAGTGGTCCATCACTGTAAGCAGCAGGGGTGGCTACCGATGACCAATTCGTTTCTCAAATTCCAGCTGCTTCGAAACAGATTTTATTTTTGACGAGGCTTTTGCTCAGACAATGACAAATGGCCCAGCTGCCACCTGCCAGATAAATCACGGTGTGCTCCCATTTCATTTTTCCGTTTTGCTAACTGATTGAGAGAGCTCGTTGGTTTTGATTACCCTTAACTTCTTTGTCACGGTGATTGGTGCAGATGTTCGTTGGACAATATGGTGATCATTCACCTGACCATTGCTTTCGTTGTCCGTCGACTTCACTGCAACAAAGAATCAACATGGCTGATCGAAGAGCTGCAATTGGCCCATTGCTATTTTCACCGCGGGCAGTGATCAGCAGAACAAGAACGCCATAAGTGAGCACAAACTCGCTCTGTCCTCGCATTCCACTCGTTTAGTTCCAAGATTACGGCATTTCGACTCGAAGAGTTATCTCAAAATGTCTTTCATTAGAGTGGTCTTCACTGTGACCTTGTGTTGCTTGACGGTTTTTGTCGTTCCTGGGCAATCACAGTGTAATGACATTCCCAGTTGATCACATCGCTTCTTGCCAACCTTTGTATTTTCCACAGATGTCAATTACGGAGTTCAGGCACCTCAGGACTCTTCACCATACAACGTCAGCCTCGACGTCTCCATCTTGAACTACGCGTTAACCCTGGAGCATCTCGAAGCTGCCTTCTACGTCCAAGCTCTTCAAAAGTACTCTAAAGCTCAATTCGACGCAGCTGGCTTCACGGATCAGGGCTACCAATTTGTTACTCTTGTGCGAGATCATGAGGTCACCCACGTTTCATTCCTCCAAGCAGCCATTGCTGCAGCTGGCGGTCAAGCTGTCCCACCTTGCTCATATAATTTCCCGGGTGACGATGTCGAAACATTCCTGATCATTGCCGCAGCCTTGGAAGAAACTGGAGTCGCTGCTTATCTTGGAGCGGCGGGAGATATTAGCAATCCAGCTTATTTGGGAGCTGCTGCCACAATTCTGACTGTTGAAGCCCGCCATGCTGCGTTCTTCAAATATATTCAAGGTAAGTGCAGTTGGCCATCTGGCTCAATTTCTTACCGACGTTCTTGAAACGGACAAGCGATTTTTTAACTCGAGCGTCGGAGTGTCGATGGTTCTAGAGCTGTTAAATTGAGTGCCTTGGACCTGTATGAAAATCTTAAATACGGCGCCACTGGGCACTTGGCTTATGATGAGATTGACACCCCTCACTTTTAATCTCTTGTCCCAATTTATGTTTTGTCTTTGCAGACAGAGCACCGGCACCGAACGCGTTCGATATCCCACTCAGTTCGCGCAGCATCATCACCATTGCATCACCCTTCATCACATCCTGCAACTTCACACTACCAATGCCCTACGAAGCTCTGACCACCTCAGTTAGTAGAGGCGCCCCCGGGGACACAGTTGGATTAACTTACAATGGAGGCGACGGCACTGAGCACTGCCACTGGTTGATCCCAGGTGGTTCAGCTGATTCACCAATCATTAACAGATCTTGTGTCGTCCCTGCCAGTCTTGTGCCCGGCGAGGTGTACCTCATGGTGGCCACCGGCGAAGAAGGAAACGATGTGGGTGTCGCCGGACCAGCCTTCTTCACAATTACGGGCAGCGGTGGTGACGGAGGAAGTGCGACCACGATGGCTTATAAGTAATACAGCAACCGCGGTTCAATCGACCACACCCTGACAGGACTGCAAGCTGCGATAACTTTATTCTTATCTTAACTTGAAGCAATGACGACAACAACTGGTGGTGTCTTTTTGTTCTGCACGAAGAGACCTGCGTTGAAAATATTCACCATCTCCACTCAACTGAATACCCGTGAACTAAAAGCAGAATAAATCGAAGTGGAGCAACAGCCGAAAGTGACGAATTTACCCGAATAAATCTAGCTGTTTTACAGGATGTGGCTACTCAGGACTACACAGGTGGGACGAAAGCGGAGTATGGGGACAACATCAACACGAACATAGATAGCTACAGCCAAATTTATAGCAAATCTGAATTCGAAAAATCAAAAAAAACAACACTTGCAAACCTGAAAGCTCTCTGTCATCTGACAGGATGAAACTAACAAGTATGCATATCTCCAGGATGAGGGTGGGCCAGCTCTGAATTTTGTATCCCAATTCTGGAACGAGAAACGAGATGTACCAGTACGTTTCAAAAGAAGATATTATTCTCTTCGTAATACTAACATTGTTGGCTAAAAATGCATGCCTTGAATCTAGACAGATGGTTAACTGAATAATCTTGAAAAACAGCATTACTTCACCGGATCGGTTTAACTATCAGCAAGGCTTAACTGGCAGGATCCCGAAATGGTTTTTCCTGAGGTACGCCTACAGCTCACCGACGTAGGGTTATTTTCCACTCGGGATATGAGCAGGATACGCAAAGGTTGATGCAACAAAACTTCACATTACTCACAAAAACAATTTTTTTATATCAAGCACGATGACATGTAGCAATCGTGCACTTCAAGCTTGCAAATAACAGCAGGCCATAAACCCGCTCCAATGTAGTGAAACTACTTTGTCCTTGATTTCACAGCTGACATAGTCCGCAGTCCGCACGATTGACCAAGCACATAGCCTAGCGTGTGTTCATCTGAATAACCGTGCACCAAAACAATGTCTTCAACCTTGGGCAGTACTGTCTTTCTTGATCACTTCCAGTAGGGCCAATGAGTGCGTCACGCACGTGCTCTACGAAAACCAGGGAAGCATTTCAGTTCTTCAGGGTATTGCGGCATAGTCGATAGATTAAAAATCAAAATCAAAATTTCCAACAGTTTGACCATTCAATCCAAATCAATATCGTCAAAAACTATTGAATGCTGCTTCTCCTGTTCCCGGACTTGAGTTGCAGTGTATGGACTGAGATGTGAATCATATTCATCTCGGATTTCGCTGCCAATAATTGTTGCAAAACCTGAGTAAATTACATCGTATGTGAGGTTCTTTCAATAGCAAAATCAAAGCGCTCACCTGAATAAACGGGAAGCGCTAGGAGCGCAGCTGCTTTGGGCCGGAGGTCTGGCTCCATAGTCAGACACATTTCTATGAGTTCACGCAGAAAAGAAGATGTTCCTTCTGGAATTCGTGGCTTTTCACCACCTGAAACAATTCTGGCAACGCGTATAAGCATCTTCTCCAGTGGTTCGCTGCGATTGTCCGTCGGAACGGACCAGATTGGCATATGGATATTGGCAGAAACAAACTTTTGCAATGAATCAGAAAACATCTCTAAAACAACACATCCAAAACTCCAGATATCCGTCTTTCTCCCAACTTTCACGCCCCCTTCCAAGTATAGCTTCGCCATTTCTGGCGAGAAGTAAGGAACCGACAACATGATGCTCTTGTCACCAGAACTAGTTTTGCTTCCCTCCAACACATAAGGGCTATCAAGGTCGCAAATCTTAGCGATCTGATGTTGATCGTCCTTGAAGACGATGTTTTTAGTCTTGATATCTGTATGACTCAAGCGGATGATTCGGTGGAGATAATCCAGCGCACTCAAAATCTGATGGGTCAGTTCAATTGTTTTTATCTCGGTAAAACGACCATTTCGGACGATGTAAGAATCCAAGGTTTCACCTTGAAAAATCACCAGGCGGAAGGTAACCATGACGTTGCAAGTAAAGGCAAATTCATTTACCTCCACAGAATTCCATGATGACAACAGGCACCGGTACTTCTTTAAGGTCAGCAGGATATTCAAAGCAGCTCCCGTAATATTTGACCACATTGGGGTGGTTTTGTTTGAATATACGATTGAGAGTTTTCCCAAACCTTTCGCCAAATGTCTCGAGAACTTCTCTTGTCGTGACGAATCCCGCATCCAGCTTTTTGATGGCAACATCTTCTTCTCCGCTCCAGTTTTTTGACAGTATCGATCCCCTGTACACGGTTCCGAAACCGCCTTTAGCAAGCCCGACTGTTGCTCTATACCGGACGTTAGAACCGGCATGAACGAATTCACCTTCTCCCGCTGGAAGTGTATTTTCCGAACGTGATGCGTAGCTTAGAATGAATGGATCATTTAACAGTTCCTCGATCGTGAACATCTTCGGCTTGTGCTGAAAACATCGTTTTATGAATGTCTTCAAAATATCCGGTGTGGTTGGCGGGATGGCTGGCTGGCTGGACATCCATGGTCAAAAAGGCTGTATGGCTTTTCTTAATTCGAACTCATCTTTGAACTAAATCTTGAGCCGAAGGTCCAATTCGA
>JAQIWT010000207.1:0-28589 GCA_034696485.1 Isohypsibius dastychi | reverse complement strand
AAAACCCCCCCCCCCCCCCCTCCCCCCCCCCATAATCTTGAGAACCTGATGAGATACCGGAATCTGTCGCCAAGGTTAACACTTAGTACCCCAGTGGCTGATCACGATAGTAGGCGTTTTCAGTTTTCACAATACAAACGGACCTCCCTCAAGAGATGTCTTGTTACAGCTGCAGTGACATCCCACCGGAAGTTCATATTTTCCTGCAGATGGATGCTGTTTCTCGAAAACAGGCTGAAAGGTGATGAGCCATATCGTGAACCGGGTGCAGTCTCGCTCTCATTCGACGAACAAATTCACGGAGTCTGTGAAATTTTTCAAATATCTGTTTTTTAATCAAGACAAGAGTTCTGAATTCTGATATATTCGCAGGGAATTGATTGAAAATCCCGTAATATCTTCGAGCGTTGAACGTACTGTCTATGTTTTTAGGCAGTAACTTCTAAAACGGTCTCTTTTTGCTGGTTATGGAGGAATGCTGTGATGAGCAGAAGCCCGGGTTGAATGTACAGCAACAAATTGGTTTCGATTTTTTTAAACTTGGAATTGGATAAGGTGGAAACCGCTCTTCTCCCGTGGCACGTCGAAGTGAATACATTGCACCCCAGAAAAAGTCTTGAAAAACTTTTTTTCAAAACTTGTGAGAATCAAAACAAACTTCGAAATGTCAACTGGATTTAAAATTCTTTGAAATTCTGCACCAAAACAGCAAGTCTCACCAGGGACTGGTTTCTATAGCTTGCTAGCGAAATATTTCTCGAAACAGAATGTTATTCAGAAAACACCTGAACATGAAGAAAAACGAAATAAACATGAGGTTTAGTTTAAAAAAAATAGAGTCGCCAAATGAGTGATACTATTATTGGCTGGGTATATATCTCCTCCTCTCCCTCCTTTTCCTCCGACATATCTCCTCCTCAATGCGGTATCTCCTTCTCCTCATGTCCTCTGACCATATCTCCCCAAAATAGCTCCTACAATTTGAGGCAATATCTCCTCATGACCATATCTCCTCACAAGGTCCACGCAGATAACCATTTATTGGTTAAATCAAAAGAACTGCGCTAAGTTGAGTCTATTGTATCTCAACATCATCTTCCGAATCCTCGCTTGTGCCCACCCAATTTGAACTGCTCAAAAAGGTAAATTGCGGTGGGAACTTCTTCGGTGACACCTACCATGTAGCGCTTTGCGGTCGCAAATTGAATTCTTCATAACGGTCCGCTCGCAATGTAACATTTGCCGTTTCGGCATGACCTTTTCAGCCAGCTAGACGTTGAAGGTGTATGTCATTCTGGAGAGCTCAGAAAACCTGACAAACTCCTGAGCGCAGAAACGAGAATGAAGCTGTTTCATTGCCCCAGCCCACTTCTTGAAAAATCCGCATCTCTGAGATATTTTGGGTCCAGTTTTTGTTGCGCTACATTCTTTATGGCAAATTTATTTAACTACTGTAGCAGCATAAAGCCAAATCCTGGATGCAGCGAAACGAACGCAATGTAGGCGGCCCAGCGTCCCCCTTCATCTCCACTTTCTTATCGTCAAACTGAAAAAAAACATCCTGTTCTTGAAGTGGAAATAGAAATGATTTACGTAAAATTAGCCTCCTTTTTTATTTCCTCTGAGCTGATTTGAAATTTCTTCATTTTCGTAAAGGAATTGATTAAGGTGACCTTGTCCGTTTGAGAAACAAAAGATCTATCTCCATGGTTGGATAGATCTAATCTTTCTCTATAACCTAGTACCAGAAGGACTGCTTGGCAATTTTTCCTCGAAGTGTTTATCTTTACCAATTCGTGCTGATTTTTCGCTAACCACTGACGAGAGCGCCCCTAACCCTAGCTGCTCAGCAATTTTTTTTTACCAAAAGTTTTCATTCCAAAAAAACATTACGACGACAGAATGATCTAGGGATAAATATGAACATTCACGAGTTTCGTTTTCCTAACTAAGATGATTCTATCTCGACTGGGATTTTCTCAAAGAAATAATCTGTTTTGCCGCATGGCCGATTAACAAATAACAGCGTTATAAATCTGATGTCTCATTTGATTGAACCCCATATTTGTCTAAAACAGTGATGCTTGGCTGACGGTCTTGTCGATGCTGACTGGCGCGTAATCTAACTGATCTTCTCAAACTCACGTCTTGGATGAATCTTGTTGTTTGGTTGCTCGGCAATTGAGGGTCAAGCTCTCGGACTTCTAAGAACATCGCTTTCAGGGCAAAATCTTTGACGAGGAAGCCATTTTGAATGAACTGAACGATCCAATCCGAGAGGTCAGCCTGAATCCTTCCTTATAAAAACCACGTTGTCTGATACGGATGTAACAGATCATCAACTACAACTGCCGAAATCTAGTCTCCAGTGTTCCCTTCTTCACACATGCAGACCCGAATTTCGTAACGGTAATACCAGTGATCTTTTACAAGTTACCCCTTTGGTGATACACCCTGATCTTAGGCGGTGATAACCAGATTAAGATACGAATTCTTCCTGCCAGATGACGTCATTGTTCGAGAAGGGACACTTGGCGATAAGATGTACTTTATCCAAGAAGGACTTGTTGAGATATACCTGGACTCTCACGTCCCTGATGGCGAGCCAACTGTTATAACACATGTTTCGGATGGCTCATACTGTGGAGGTATCACTTCAACAGCCATGCCTTTTCAGCCTGTACACGCAGTCCATGCTTTCACAAAGATCTGTCTCGTAACCAAAGCCAAACGTGTTGCATCGGTTCGTGCCAAATCCTGCTGCTCGCTGTTCTCGCTGCAAGTCGACAATTTCAACAGGTAAGCTCGAAAACCAAGGGTTCGAAACGTTGTACAGTAATTTTGCTTGTTCATGTTTAGCGTATTGAACGAGTATCCGCTGATGCGCCACGCTTTAGAAACGTAAGTGTTAACCTTTTATCTGATTCACAGAAAAATCAACAGAATTTTGTTTCAAGTGTGGCGGCTGAACGGTGAACAACATTGGCCGCGATACGGGAATGGTGACCTGCAATTCCACAGCCCCTCAATCATCAATGCCAGACCGACCAGAATGTATGGCTCGCAGTCAAAGCAGCCAGGATCCTGACTACCTGACGCCATTCCTGGCTCAGATCAAACGGACTGCTTCAATGATATCAACTCACTGCATGGCCACAACCCCTTCGTATCACGGATTCAACAACCAAAACAACAACACTTTGTTTCCTTTTGAAACGACAACCCCAACGATCCCCCTCATTAAGCAGAAGGTCCCACTTCAAACCGGCATGCATTCACTTGATCCTAATGTGATTATCGCCTTCTCTGAACCTGATTCTAAGCTCAGTGATGATAAGCAGACTGCACTCGTGATATTTACGACAGAGCAATAAACGAGAGATCTCAGTTATTAATTTAATTTTTGAGCTTTGCGTGTAAAGGATATTTGAACCACAGGATAAACCGTGATGCAATAACGTTCGAATGGCTTTTCTCAATGATGATATTTACGACAGAGCAATAGTCGAGAGATCAGTTGTTAATTTATTCTTTGAGCCATTGCGTGTAAAGTCATAGGTGTTTGAATCACAAGATAAACCATATTAAAATAACAACCGAACTGCCTTTCAATACTTCCAGGTGGCCTGGTGAGTTCTTGGTACATTTGTGGTTGGTTTTTTGACTGGGTCCAGCAGAAATCAATGTTAACTTCGAGCTCTTCACAGTTTTTTGAGTTAATTTTTATAACGGCAGACCTGCCATTATTACGGTGAACTCGTAGGCATCGGAAGACTCCAAGGTTAAGACGTTGATCCCAGCAACACGACTTTTACAGTTCTGAAAAACGAGGTACTCGCACTGCCCAATCACAGCCGATGGCGCAGGATCCGTAAAGCTGGTTTTCATAATGGGAAACTGTCATGCTTTTGTTTCAACATAATCTGGTAATGGGTCTTCCCGTGATGTGCCATGACTTTTCGTAGACCAGTTTTCGTAGTAGAACATTCATTGCTCAGAGGTTTCGTAGTCGGAAACTATTGTTGTCGGTTGACCTCGTAGCCAAGAAGATTATTACTTCGACGTTTTGTGGTCATGGTGTTTTGGAGCGATCTACGTCTGCAGTCTCGTGCCTATTCGTAAATTGTTTAGAATGCTTTAAGGTGACCCAAAGTCCCAAATCCTTTGTTTGACCGTGCACGCGTTATAGCAAAGCTTCCAACTGGTAACGTGGCAGTGAGATTTCAGTTTGATATCATATTTTAATGATTTTGTTTTAAATGACTATGAACACAGCGAACGCGCGCAGTTATTCGTTAATCGGCCATGCGGCAAAAAAGATTATTTCTTCTGAGAAAATCTCAGCCGAGATAGGATCATCTTAGTTAAAAAAACGAAACTTGTGAATGTTCATATTCCTCCCTGGATCATTCTGTCATTGAACTGTTTTTTAGAAACGGAAACTTTTGGAGAAAAATGTGTGACGAAATTTGAAAGTCGAACATCTTTTGAACGGCTGAATATAATAGACAAATTCGATGACAGAATGAGTGCTGGTGCATAACACGCCGAAAGCTGTTGAAAAATTCCACCCGCTGGCATTCCAGCTCAGCCAGCATTTTTCGAAAGGTTTTGGAAGTAAAACGAGTTTTTATTATATATAGTTTTTATATTATTATATTATTGGGAATTGAGTTGACATTCACAAAATCTCTTGTCAAGGAGGCCAGATAACCGAATTGACAGCTCTTCTCTTCATCCGTCTTGCATACCTTACTCACTTTCTTGCTACCCAATCACGGGTAGTTTCTCTTGGGAAATAAAAGCAAAAACTAACAACCAAGGTTTTTACGTTTTTAGTAGTATATATTGCAGGTGAGCTGCTGCTGCGCGGATTTTTCCCAATAAATTGAATCCAGTGAAGGGATGGTTGCATATTCAACAGTCAATGCTATACTATATCAATTACTATATATCTATTATAAGATCTATTCTTTTGACCGACTGACAATTCTGAGTGACTTTTGCTAGAATGCGGAAATGAATCTCAAACTGTGAATTTTTTGTGATTTCTCAAAATACTGTACAATGAAAGAGGAATTAAGATATCTTGAACTAGCTAGTCCAAAAAAATCTTTTTGTCTTATTCGTTTTAGAATTCGAACCAAGATTTAAGCTTCAGGGTCACCCAAACAAGACTGCTCGAAAGACGATTATTTTAAACAGTGGGGTAGGGACATATTTGGCTTTCAAGTTTTCACGTTCAGGCTGCACTGAGGACACGGGAACACCCCAAATGTCGAGAGCAATGTTTTTCGATACCGAAACTTCGATGACTTTTCCAAAAATCTTCGATTAAGATATCTGCAACCGGAGCAACAACAAGTCACTCGGAGTCAACTTCACTTGTTCCGAAAGTCACTTTATTCCACTCACTCGAAAGCGAAGTCACTCATTTTTTTCTGACTTTTTTCCAGGTCACCAAGTTTCACTTCACTAAAAAACCAGGTGAAGTGATCAAAAGTCGACCTGAAGTCGACTCGAAGCGAATTTTTTTCAAGTGAAAGGATCCCTAACCATGCTACAAAGAGCCCATAGTCCATTCCGCAGCGATCACATTGCCCCTCCCCCCCCCCCCCCCGGCTCTAAGACTTGTATACGCCAGTGGCTAACCATAATACAGGGTCGGCCAAAACCTCGAGAAGCTGCTTTTCAGTTTTTGCAACCAAGACTCCTTAAAACCATGTCTTGTTACAGCTGTCGCGACCTCCCACCGGAAGTACTGGCCCACATTTTTCTCCAGTTGGATTCTGTTTCTCGAAAACAGGCTGAAAGGTGATTCGAATATATCGTGAAGTTCACGATGTGAACAAGTGTACGCTGTCGTTCGACGAGCAAATCCATGGAGTCTGAAACTTTTAAATATCTGTTCTTGAATTAGAAGTTCTGGTACATTTTGGAGAGAAGTGATTGAGAATATTATGATGTCTTGAAACCTGGAAATTGATTTCAGTGCATTTAGGTACTGACTTCTGAAAACGGTCTGTTTTTGCGGCGGAGTGCACTAAATCATGTAGGGATACGGGAAGTACGTAGGCAGAAGTCCGGATTTCATACAGCAATATCAGCAATGTTGTTAGTGATTCTGGTTGAGTCAGGGCTTGGGATATCCATTTAACTTGGAATCGTATCACCGAGGCAATCGGTCTGTTTCCCATGACAATTGTAAATGAGACTTCCGGGCCCACCACATTGTAAGTGCATTCCGCCCTGAAGAAAGTTTGTTTTCGAAGCTTGTAACTTCCTGAATATATCACTAGGTCATCAATACTGTCGTCCACTGTTCCTTAACAGTGAAGAGCATACATTTCTAAAGTAGGGCAGACTCCGTGGATTTGTTTGAAAAAAACAGCTTTTAGGGTGTGTAAAGGATGGTTCCAAATCCTGCGAGAAGTTAAACAAATACGCTCGCATGTCCGAATTGACTTGTCAGCTGAAATATGGGATGCTGTGAGCGAATGCGAAGAATATTTTACACTCACTAGTGGGGAAGTGATCTACTGGAATCAACTGTATAATCTGCTAGATCATCTTGTCACACTGGACCTGGAAATTTTGCACTTTGCTGGAATTGTGGATGAACTGCATCGTGATTGGTCATATATTTTAAATGATGTCGGCAATATCCTCAAGCAGAAGAAAGTTGGAGCTTCGCAAGTGACTCTTATTATCTCCAACTGCTTGTTTCATTACCGCATGAGTGTCGACATTGCGAATTGTCATTGGACGGATGAGGTATACAAGGGAATAATGCTCCGCGATGTGTGGCTGCAATATGATTTCGTGACGACAGTATTTCTCGGTTCTGAAGAGTATGATGCGGACGTTGTGTGGGGAAGATTTTTCACATTGGAGGTGATTCTGCGTCGTGACCAGGGGAGTTCTTTGCGCTGTCAGCTCAACCGTGCGGCTCCGTGTGAATTTGGCCCGCAGACGAAAGAAGAATCAGATGCAGTACTGAAACTTAAAGACTATTTCTCGCTTCCGGAGCTTGTGGATGTTATTGCGGAGCATATGAAGTGAGTGGTTTCGATGTTTTCGTGCATTTTTTGGCCCTGAAGACATTTTGTCCAGAGATGTGTTCGATGTTGATATGCGCTCCATTCTTCAAGACATCTCTCATGGCATGGGTGTGGCAAAACTTTATTCGGATTTCCTTCTACATTTATCCCAGAATATTTCGAAAAGTTTGTTTGAGTTGCTACGTACTCGACTGCATGTTTTACCTCTACTTTTTAATTGAAGCATCTGAGCGGTATCGATCACCAGAATCGGATTATTATCGTGAATCTCCAGAATCTCATCATGAATCTCCAGAACCTGAGGAAGAGGATGTCGAATTTCCTTACCCAACACCCGAAGAAGAGTTTTTGTTCTATTATCCGGACCTGGAACCAGAACAAGTTGACGAATTCACTGGACAGTTGGATCGAGAAATGAAACAAGAGTTTTTAGATGAGTTCTTTTCGGAAGCCGAGTAAGAGTGCTTATACCGTACAGATGTACTCTGCCTAGCAATTCAGGAATAAAATTGCATTGTATTTTCGTCCATAAACTTTTTTCTCTGTACTAGAAGATAATTTCAGATTCTGCCAGCTACTCGTGATGCGCTGAAGTGGTGGGTGTCGGACGCTATGAACGTAGAACTGAAAGAGTGAAACTGGCGAAAAAATATGAAATTGTCATGCCCTTACTGGTCAACGGATGGATAAAAATCGAAAAACCAGCCCAGCAATTGCATTCGTTCCATATTTTATGGAACTTATGTATACTAAGAAATGACAAGGGTCGCGAAATCAAGGAATTACGCAATAATTCGATTTGTGGCATGATTTCGAAAAGGGTGAGATAATCGTTCACTTTCTGAAAACACACGGGGTCGCGTTTCACGAAGCAAACACAGCGTTGTGACCGTTGTTCTATTGCAAAGAAGAAGGGGAAAAGCTATTGAAGAATATCACACCAAGTATAAGGATACGGTGGGTGACCTCTTGATCAGACGTACTCATACATATAGTATCAACCAGGAGCAAGAACGCTCCTGTACCAAGCAAACGTTTATTATGACGTTGCCTGTCATCTGACAGATGTAATAGATTCCTGTTGGAAATCTCAGTCATGTGCACTGTCCGGTGTAAATAATGTTCTTTAAATGTACTATACGTACGCTAAACGCTGGGATAGGAGCATTTTCAGAATATCTTATTTTTAATCCCCCAGTGTGTAACTGGTGCCTTTGATGAGCTTTGAACGTTCAGGAGTTTCGTACTTTCGATTTGGCCATCACAACGGATAAGTTCTGTGGGAACTCTAGAAAGAAACTGAGTTGGATTCACTTCGATTCAGGGAACTGAACTCGGAACTGGACGCGCAACGGAACTCAGTTTGATTGGGTTCGCAACTGAATTTACTCCTCTGTTTCAATTTCATCAACACAAAGACATCCAGTAAAAGGATTGAGTTAGAGAATTATGTGGGCTTTCAAAGTAGATTACCAACAACCCACATTGATTAAAGCAACTTCTACGTAGAAAGCGCTCTATGGCTCCAATGGTGATACAATTTGCGAGTTTTAGGAAGAATAAGTTGACGCTTGAAGGGGTGGTGGATTAGCATGTTCCCGTAGTTAGCTGTTTACTCAATTTTGGAGCCTATTGTAATTGGAAACTAGAATCTCGGTTTGATGAAACTGATGATGTTGTCGCGTTAAAGGCTTCTCTAGTGCAAATATCGGCATCAAACGAATTGTAAAACTACGCAATACCCATTTCTTATTTTGTTACAAATTTCCGCTTAGCACGATTACGTCACCGGTATGTCGTGAAAGCTTATCGAAAACATCGAACGGAACGATTACAGAATTATGGGAAAGATTCGGAGCAGCCGAATCTGATTATAATGAAAATCGAGACAAGGATGTCGCCTCGGGGCGCTGAACACGGACATTGGTCATCTATATAAAGTCTTGTTGTTTGCTCTATCTATTATCGATTTTTGTGTTTTCTCCCGACCGCCTTCCTTGTTATCTTTAATGTATCACTGTTGTATCTGTATTTCTCTCAGCTATTTGAAGCAGGCTTGTTTGGGCCACTATGCGCCTTTTTTGACCTTTGTGGTACCTTTTTACGTGGTAACTTGACCACTGCGGTACCTCTTACATGTCTGTGCTCCTGGCGGAAACGCTCGTAGGGAAGATTAAATTCCTACTCCCCGAGCCTCGTTTGTCATTTATTTTTCTCCAGGAACGATTACAGAATTATCAATGGGATTATTCTCCCACAGATGACGTACGCACGTTCCATTGTAACTGATAATCTGTGCCCTTCATAAATCATCTCACTTTTTTACAAATCTGTGACTGTTAAAGATCACCTCAAGATAGATTCCAAGGATAGGATTACGCTTAGCATCTGAAAGGTTTCGTGGCTCGTTTTTGCTTGCTTGGGTTTTTGTCACATCTTCCATGAGGGTTATGTTCCTTATTTGGCGGTGAAGTGGATTGCGGCACACAAAACATTCTGGAATCGGAGAGGTACGACTACAGCGCAGCATCGACCACTAAGAACTGCAGTCCTGCAATACGGTTATGAGTGGGAAGACATCAAGAGAGAAATGCGACCAGAAAAAATGTGCAAAATTTGGGACTGATGTGAATGAGGGAGACAGTATGCTAGCCACCTCAGAGTGGCGGGCGTTTCGTAATGTGTGCCGAACACACTTTTTCCGAGGATATTTTCAGGTGTACTCGCTATTGACTGACAGTAACAGGTTGTGCCCATTTGAGCTAGTAATGTGATCTGTGTTCTTTAATCCCCCACGTTGACATTGATAATTTAACAGAGGTTTGCTGGGCTGATTTCGATAGGTTTTCGGACGAGTGAACGAGCACTTGTTCAAATGTGACACAACACAGCTGGGCACCCTGTGCAGAACGCCAGGGTGCAAGACCGTGTTAATTTTTCATCTTATCGTTGTTATCTTACTCCAGTGCCGCGTTTCACTTACGTACATCCCTGGCCATATCAGTTTAATTTCATCCCGCATATTTTCCAGAAACAGCCGGTGGTGAATTAGTGATAACCAAGTGAAGAGCATTGAGCCTCTCTTGTACCTGAGACCAATCCATCTCCTACGGAGTGCAATCAGGCTAACAGCATATTGTTACCGTCAACATTTCAGTCATTAATCTTCGTACCCAAAACCACCTTGGAAAATTATTCAGCGAACATGTCTTGCAATGGATTCGTTTTTGTGCTGACGACCATCCTAATCACCCTCGGTTGTACATCACATGCACTCCCGCGGCTGACCATTGTATCGTTCGGTTCTGGACCAATGGCGAGCATCGGCTCCGAGATCACCGTCAGCAGCATCACAGTGGCACTCGAGACCTTCTCGGTTATCTATCCACAAGTATTTCACAACTACACTTGGGTAGCCAAAACCGGCCCAGACAACGACTGCACATCCAAGGGAGCAGACAACACCGTCACCAAGGTTCTGGAGCTCCTTGAATCCGGAATTTTGCACCGTTCCGGAACCACCCCGATCATTACAGCAGGAGGTGATATGAAATATATTCTTCAGAAAACTTGACTAATACCCACACTCCATTCATTTTGTAGTATGTCATAGCCTGCCACTGATCGCGGACATTGCTCGAGGTAAGCAGGTCATCTACAGTACTCTCTGATGTCCTTCAATTCCAGTTATTTCAGAACTGGATGTTTTCACGTTTGCCACGTAAGCTTTTACTGTTAATCCCACATATCACCGCAAATTGACATGATTGTTGTAATAGCGTAGCCACGGACGATCTGGCCAATAACCGTCGCCGCTTTCCAACATTACTTCCACTCCAAACTTCTCCGACGGAAAATTCCAGGGCCGTCGTAGCGCTAATGAGCCTGCACGGGTGGACATTTATAACCGTAATTCACGACATGGTGTCAAAAAGCCCTTATTCCGGTCGCGTTGCACAGCAGTGTGCCCCACACATTGGGACACTCCACAGCGCAACCCCGCGGCTCCAGAGCGTTGTGATGAAGATGGACTCTTCTGAGAAACGTGATTGGGTTACAACTTTGAGGAAGGCCTTTGCTTTCTCTCAAAGTAAGTGAAGGGTTGCGATCTTTTGAAAACTAACATGAACTCGTTCATTCAGTTGTTCTCATCTGCACCACCAATGAAGAGCTTCGTTATGCATTGGTATACACTCTTACTCTGTACATATGCATTGGATGCGTGTTGTTCCATTCATTTAATTTGTAGTTCACAGCAGCAAGCAACAATTTGACAGATGGACAGCACGTGCGTATCTCTCACATTTCATGCGTTCCCTGATCGTATGTGCTTCTGGCTAAGATTTTTCATTCCGGTGATTACAGGTGTTCATTGCCACTTACCATTCTCAAGTTCCCTATGACAGGCCGTTCTTCTGGGCTAGCTCTGATGGTTTGCCGAGAGGGGTCAGCTTCGCTGATTGGCTGTTGGATTGTACTAATCATAAAGTAGTGCGTTTTCGCAGGTACTGAACGCGGCTTTCAAAAATGTGTTTTTCATTCGAACAAAACAAATTGAGTGGGACCAGTTAACAAGTACGACCCAAAGAATACTCGAGAAGCGAAAAGAGCTCTTTGGCTTCCCCGTGGACCCAGAAAACCAGGTTCCCAGAAAACAAAGCGCTTCTCTGTTATAAACTCTGCTCAGAACTATCAATTCTTGAATTCAGTACAACGAATTCGGGCTGCCAAAATACGAAGCCATTGAAATGGTTGCCCAAGTAAGTTCAAAAATCGAAGTTTTCTCAAAACAGAACTTCATTGCGTTGTTTTTAAGAGTAAGATTGTCTGGCGACATCCCTGTAGTACTTAATCAATTCTTGGTCTAGAATGGAGAAATTGGCAGAGGAAAGAAAAGAGATGGAGAGCTTTCTTGTTACAGGTTCTCGTGGATTGGCAGAATACAACTTCACGGATATCCGGTGTTCAGCTACGCAGTGGCTTCGCCGAACGAACATTCAACTTAAGTACGCGTTCAAGAACATTTACAAAGGAGGGGCTACCAGTGCCAGCAATCGTCCTCCAGAAATTTTCCACGAGGGAAGACGGACCGCTGGTCAGTGTCACACTCATAGAGATAATACTACATGGGTACCTGATGCTCGATATATTCCAGGATCTGGCAGTGTTTGACACCCAACTCAACGAGTTTATATTCAATCCATCATTCACATCGCAAACGGTCTGGGATGGTGGTATGCCACCAAATGATCGGCCAACATGCGGTTTCCAAGGAGAGAGGTGTACTTCGAAAACTGAACTGTGGAGCATTTTGGGTGTATGTCTGCCAGCACTGGTAACCGTAGGAGCTCTATGGTATGGTGTGACCTTGATTTCATGAGCTTCTCGAGTCCGACCATCATATTGCAGGTGGAAGTTCACGTTGCTAAAACGTGAGTTAAACTCGTGGTGGAAGCTGGCACCTGGCAGTTTCGTCCAGTGGAACACGGTTGAAATTAATGGCACTGGCGCCAGGAGCGTTCAGATTACCACTGGTGCTATATGATTTTAGCACTACCACTAGACTCTATGAAAGGCAAAATCTAGCACAGAAAAACAGGGTTTCTTCTAGATGAATACTTCGGCAAACCATTTAATTGCGCAACTTGAGCTGCCGTATATGTAGACCCGTTAGAGCTAAGTATGAGCATCTTTTCGAAAAGGTCACCAGTTTCGACAGTTCATACACCGACTTCAAAAGGTATAAGAGCAAACATCATTAACCGGGACACGAAACGGGCCACGACTCCAAGACCAAACAGTTTTCCTCAACCGACACGAAAAAGCAACCCGATAAGCTTACTGCGTACCAAAAAATACTTGAAAGTTAGCAACCTTTGACTTAACAGACAGGCCGCCCGTCAAGATGGCCAATATTCTTTTCTCATCAATCCACGAGATCAGCTCATGTGTTCACCCCGGAATTCCGTACAGTATCATGCAGCGCTTTAGTGTAATTTTTGGGGACTGATTCGACGTATAACGAAGTCCTGCGAGAATTTAAAAATCGCTCCTGATTGAAAATAGATTTATAAGAGAAATTTCTTGCAAACGTCATCCGGAGACAATCCAAGACAAATGGTCGCCGGTGCGATGCATCCAAACTAGCATTCAAATCCAGAAGTTCCCCGTCCGCCATCTTGAAATTTGATAGGCATATATGCCTGGACTGCTACGCAGATAACACTCCTCCAACTTTCGTCTTTCAAAGACCAAATTGACATATCCAACATTCCAAGTGGAATTTACCGCTTGATGGAACCCAATATGTAATGCGATGAGAATCCAAGGCATTAGCCCGCCAAGAAACGCTGACGTGTGAGTGAATACCATTACTCAGCACCAGACGGATTGTTCTGCAAGTGGTAATGGTTTGCTCGAAACCGCAGTCGCGAAACTCCTCTTCTGATGCTGGAAGGTACTTTCACCTTCGAACCATGGCAGGAACAAGATCAGCAGACAAACAGATGTGACCACGACTCGGAACTACGTACTACACAGGGAGGGCAGGAATACTATCCTTTCTCAAACACCTAGTTGGTCGAAGACTGCTGTGCTAACGAGTGGGCGTAATTTATTAGGTTGATTTAGCTGAATGAATTGATTGATCGAGTCAACAATTTATTGTTTGATTGATTTGGTAGTTCATTTCGCCCGTTCATTCCATCCATGGCTTGCAAGAAACAGAAAAACGTCTGAAGAAATGAAAAAAATATGAGTTTTATGGAAAACTCATTCAAACACAGGAATCAGACAAACTTGTAATCAACAGGATGTCAAAAATTATAAGTAGAACACATGCATTCGGTTTGACGATTGTTGATGGTTGTACAGTCTCCGCGAAGAAGTCCCTCTAAGCGACATGCGGCATGACATCTAGCATTCGCCTGTGCTGAGGTACATTGACCAGTGAAGGTATCGCTGGCTCTCGACATTTCGATCGGTGGATCGAACTCCTCCATCGTTGCGCCGGACGGGCTGAGCATTGCGAAAATAAGGGCTAAGCAGAGTCCAAGTACCACTTTTCCAGGAATAATTCCTTTCCGATGAGACTGTGTGTGATTCCCGGTGGAACAAATGTTCTTGCACACGAAAAGTCGATTTGCCCTACAGATTTCAATACGACAGACTGATCTGCAAATCAAGTCGAAACTGGAGAAAACAGGAGTAATTAATCGATGGCCGGCAACTTTTCAAACTGAACTGCAGGACTGCAAGGAAAGGTTAGAAGGTTCACAGAGCTGCGACGGTTTTAAACTAGATCTGACAACAAGATTCAATATCTAATTTCAAATCAATCGCAGCTTGGCCATTTCGCAGAACAAAATCAGGTAATCTTAGGAAAATAAGCGCGATGTTCTTCGCAAACGATGTTTCTCAGCTCTGGAAATCAAATACCAAGTTTAGGACATCAGACAGTGAGGCCAAAGTGGAAGGTTCTCATTAATAAATCAAAAGTAGTGAAATTAAATGAAATGTCCTTTCGGCAAAATACATTGCACCAATGTGTATTATGGTTCTACGTTTCATCTGACGGATATACAGCGCTCCCAGAGACTCTAAGTAAGGAAAACTGAGCCAGACCCGCGTCGCCCAGAATGAGTACAAACGTGAAGTTTGTACCGAGTTTTTTCGCGACGGCGTGAAACGAACAGCTTGTATCGTTTCCCGCTTTTATCCGTTTTTCTGACCATTGCGTCGTCCAGTTCTGGACCAATGACTAGCGTCGGGTGGGGGATACAGTGACAGTCAGCATCATCATAGTGGCATTCGAGATCTTCTCTGTTAAGTATCCACAAGTTTTTCACAACTACACTTGGGTAGCCAAATCTGGCCCAGATGGCGACTGCACACCCAAGGGAGCGGACAATACCGTGACCAAGGTTCTGGAGGTCCTAGAAACCGGAATCTTACATCAATCCAAAAGCACTCCGATTATTATCGCGGGGGTAATGTTAATTCATATCCTAACAAAAAAACTGGACAGTATCAATACATCTCTGTAGTGTGTTTGAGTCCACCCTTGGTCGCTGACATTGCTCGAGTCGAGGTAAGCAGGTCACATATTGTTCACTTAGTTCCAATTCATTTGTTTCAGAATTGGATGTTTCCACATTTTCCACGTGAGATCACAGGTAGTTTCAATGTTGCTGCGAGGTGACATAGTTGTGTGTTACTATAGCATAGCCACGGACGATCTGGCTAATGACCGTCATCGCTTTCCAACATTACTTTTAGTCCAAACTTCGCCGACGAAAGCGTCTAGGGCAGTCGTAGCGAGCGCTAATGAGCCTGTACAGGTGGACATTTATAACCGAACCGTGATTCACGACATGGTTTCAGCTAGTCCCTATTCCGGTCGCGTTGCACTGCAGAGTGCCCCACACATTGCGACACTCCGCAGCGCAACCCCGCAGATTCAGAGCATAGTGATGAAGATGGATTCCTCGAAGAAACGGGACTGGCTTACAGCATTTAATAAGGCCTTTGCATTCTCTCGAAGTGAGTGAAAAGTTGGCACCCCTTATCTTCAAACTTGACATGAACTCGTGAATATATAGTTGTCTTCATCTGCACCACCAATCAAGAGCTCCAATGTGCATTGATAAACACCCTTACATATATGTTGGAGTGCGTGTCGTGCCATTCATTTGTTTTGTGGTTCATAGCAGCGAGCAATAATTTGACAGATGGACAACACGTGCGTATATCACATTTCATGGGTTTCATGGGTTTGTGCTTCTGGCCAAGGTTTTCCATTCCGTTGATCACAGGTATCCGTTACCACCTATAACTCTGAAGTTCCCTATGACAGGCCATTTTTCTGGCCTAGTAGCTCTGGCGGTTTGCCGAAGGAGGTGTTTTTCAGCGATCGATCATTGCGTCATGATGAGACACTGCTGTTTTGCAGATACTGCATAAGGCATTTGAGAGTGCATTTTTCATTCGAACGAAACAAATTGAGTATGGCCAGTTGACAAGCACGATAAGACAATTTTTAGTGCCGATGCTTCAGGGGTTCCCGAGAGATTCGTGGGTTGTCGTCAATGAGCTCGAGCATACTGCCTGGTTCGAGCAGTACATCTGGAGGTATTACATTTCACACTCCCCATTGACTAACCCAAAAAGTCATCCAGCAATTCTGTAGCTTCTTCGAAGCCATCAGACACCAGCTCAGCATTGGTGAGCAAAAACATAAAATCAGGTGTTAATTTACCCCCCCCCCCCCCCCCCTATTCTGGAGTGATTACGACCGATAGCTATTAACTCACACAGGGTACGGAAAGTATCCACCTGAATGCATGAGGTAAGCCGTTATAAACCTGATGTCTCATTTGATAGGACAGCGTACAGTATTTGTTCAGTGATGCTGACGGTGTTGTCGATGCTGACTGGCGCGTAAGCTTTCTGACCTTCTCGATCTCACGTCTTCGATGAATCTTGTTGTTTGATTGCTCAGCTTCACCTACGCACTTTTCATCGGACACGCGAGTAACCTGATTCATTCTCTGGATGCGTCTAGACGTCAATACCGCGAGAAAGTATGTCATACTGTGTCTGTGCTCGGTGTCAATGATAATACTTTGTTTTTAGTGGAAACAAGTGGAGGAGTACATGGCTTACAGGAAGCTCCCCAGTCAACTGCGGGTTAAATTATCGGATTTCTATGAACATCGCTTTCATGGCAAAATCTTTGACGAGGAAGCCATTTTGAATGAGCTGAACGACCCAATCCGAGATGTCAGGTTGAATCTATTCTCATCAAAAAGCACGTTATCTGAAACCGATATGTTGCAGATGATTATCAACTACAATTGCCGAGATCTAGTCTCCAGTGTTCCCTTCTTCACACATGCAGACCCCAATTTCGTAACGTTGATACCGATGACCTTTTTCGAGTTATTCTGTTTTCTCAAACATCTTGATCTTAGGCTGTGATAACCAGGTTGAGATACGAATTTTTCCTACCGGATGACGTCATTGTTCGAGAAGGGACGTTGGGAGATAAGATGTACTTTATCCAAGAAGGACTAGTTGAGATCTACTTGGACTCCCACGTCCCTGATGGCGAGCCAACCGTGATAACTCACCTTTCGGATGGTTCATACTTCGGGGGTATGGTTTCGAACACCTATACCGTGGCAGTTTATCGGAAGTCCGTTATTTCACAGAAATCTGCCTCTTGACCAAAGCCAAACGTGTCGCATCAGTTCGTGCCAAATCCTGTTGTTCGCTGTTCTCGCTCCAAGTGGACAATTTCAACAGGCAGCAGGCCTTAAAACCAAGCTTCTAAACCGCTTTAACATTTTATGTTCATTTTCAGCGTACTGAACGAGTATCCGCTGATGCGCCACGCTTTAGAGACGTAAGTGGTGACCTTTTTTCCGTTTCACAGAACAATTACGATTTTGTTTAAAGTGTGGCTGTTGAACGGCTGAACAAGATTGGTCGAGATACGGGTATGATGACCTGCAATTCCACAGCCCCTCCATCACCAATGCCAGACAGGCCGGAATGTATGGCTCGCAGTCAAAGCAGCCAGGATCCTGACTACATGACGCCATTCCTAGCTCAGATCAAACGGACTGCTTCAATGATATCAACACACCGCATGGCCACAACCCCTTCGTATCACGGATTCAATAATCACAATAACAGCAACACTTTGTTTCCATTTGAAACGGCAACCCCAACGATCCCCCTCATTAAGCAGAAGGTCCAACTTCAAACCGGCATACATTCACTTGATCCTAATGTGATTATCGCCTTCTCTGAACCTGATTCTGAGCTCACTGATGATAAGCAGACTGCACCCGTGATATTTACGACAGAGCAATAGTTGAGAGACCTCCGTTGTTAATTTATTTCTTGAGCTGTTGTTTGTATAGCCACAAAAATGTTAGCCATACGATAAATGGATGCAATAACAATCACGTCAGTTCCAACATCTGCAGATGGCTGGCAGCACTCTGAATATTCGTGTCTGGGCGAGTTGTTTCGAGCTCACCACAGTTTGAATAAAAATCTTTGAATCGACCTGGACGTAAACTACAGAAGATGTCGGCAGACGAATTCTCACAGTTGGTATAGTTGAACCCGGGGGTAACCCTGTTGTTTACTATGCACGCGCCACCTGTCTTTTTGTTCCTGATCCATGAATACTCTGCTGAACCAGCGCAAGAGTTGACATTGATCCCCGTCATGTGGTGCTGTCTTGCAAGCGTGAAGCAATAAAAAGATATGACTGCGCAGGAGTTCATGAAATAAGTTCCGATGATAGTTTAGGTAAGAAAGTCTGAAGCGACCATTGTTCAGTGTTAGTAGAAGTACTGTGTCCCATGCCGGTTGGGGTTTTATACGTTATAACTGCGCTACACAGTACAATACCTACTTCCAAAATCCCATTTGATCATCCTTATAAAAAGTTTGGTGTCATTTTCAAGTGACGTTACAGGATCAGACGCCAGCATTTAACTCGAAGAAAAGAGTTCTTTGCTGGTTTGTGCCGAATTTGTTGGTCAGATCTCGAACATACTATACAAAATACAAAATATACAAAATAGAGTATACAAAAGACTGCAAATCATTCGCAAAATTGCGCGGTGTGCAGCAAAAAACCCGAAGGCACTCAGAATGCTTCAATCACTCAGATCATATCAAAATTATTCCTGGCAAGCTGCTGGTTTCGAGTTCCGTCAGATGTTTCGTCGCACCAACACATTGCATGGGCTGGGTAAGCACAGCTTATAATCATTTGTCATACACCGGAGCCCTGGCAGTCCTTCGTTTACAAAATTACAAAAACAGCAGTAAGAGCAGGCGCGATCGCCTTTGAGACCTTCTTGGTTTCTTCGCCAAAATGGTCAAGGACAAAGACTTCTTGGCGAGATGGAGCAGTTACCAATTCTGTAACGGTGGACAGTTCTGTAAGCGTGGGAAGTCAGATGAGACTTCTCACTGCTTTTTTGTTATTTGGTCGAAAGCCGCCGCTAGAACGATACTGCCGTAAAAGCTGCAATGAACCACCTCGGCGAGCTCACACCTTCTGACCTTTATGATTTCGAATTCCGATTCCGATTGTATCTAATTGTAGACAGCTTAAAAAATAACAGTCAGATGGAGGGATGATCCTGATAGGATTACTGTACTGTACTGCCCCGACCGGACGGTGCAAAAATATAATCGGGGAGGGATTTTGTCCGTGTTACACTGATAGAGGTAGCCTCGCCAGCTCAGTCGTATTTTACTGATTGCGCAATATTTCTGCACCTTCTGCTCGGGGCTGTACAGTACTCCCCTACAAACGACGTACATAAGGTATGTCGACAAGCTTTTCCATAATCTGGGTGTTACACAGTGTCTCTTTGCTTCGTACACACATTAGACAACGTTTCGAAGAAAGAACCACGAGAGCCTAATACGTCAAATGCAACCCGCGTTGCACAACAAAAACAAATTCGGAGTTTTTGTTCAGTGTCTTTTGCAAGGGGTTGGACAATGATCGAAACTCACTATTGATTGACCAAAATACCCGTACCTGATAGCTGTTCTACATGCTACATACTGTTACCCCCTGGTTGACATTAATGATTTTACAGGGATTCTGTGGGCTGACTTCATAAGGCTATGAATGAACAATGGTCCGCATGTGACACAACCCAGCTGGGCACCCTTTACAAAACTCAAGCATGCAAGAGCGAGTTCATTTTTCAGCGTATCATACTAGTGGGTAGTAGTTATTTTAAATCCCGTAGTGAGTATCACTTACGTTCCTAGCCAAATCAGTGTAATGCTATCCCGCATGTTCTTCGAAACTGCCGAAGGTGAATTAGTGATGACCAAGTAAAGAGCATTGGCATTATGCTGGATGAAACCAATCACTAAACTCATCTTCAGTGCAATCTGGTATATTGATACTTTCAACATTTATTCGTATTTTTTCAGTCAGCATTCTTCGAACCCAAATCATCGTGGAAATTTATCCGACAAAAAAAATGACTTGCATCAACCAATTTTATGTCCCGCTGATTCTATTGCTGACCTGTGGCCGCATATCACATGGATTGCCAGGCCTCACCATCGTTTCATTCAGTTCTGGACCGATGGCTAGCGTCGGCTCAGAGATCTCAGTCAGCATCCTCACCGTGGCACTCGAGACCTTTTCTACCAAGTATCCACAAGTGTTTCACAACTACACTTGGGTAGCCAAAACCGGACCAGACGGCGACTGCACACCCAAAGGTGCGGACGACACCGTGATCGAAGTTCTGCAGGTGCTAGAATCGGGGATTTTGCACCGGTCCGAGAGCACGCCGATCATTATAGCGGGAGGTAATGTGATTTCATACTCCCCCAGAACACTTGAAAAATCTATGAGTTCTCTATCTCTGTAGTATGTCAGAGCCTACCCTTTGTCGCTGATATTGCTCGAGGTAAACAGATCACATATTCTCTACTTTATTTCAACCTCACTTATTTCAGAACTGGATGTTTTCACGTTTTCCACGTAAGATCTTACCAATTGTCTCAATATGGAAACGAAATGCTATAATTTTACTTCAGGGTAGCCACGGACGATCTGGCTAATGACCGCCGCCGCTTTCCAACTTTACTCCCAGTCCAGACGTCTCCGACGGAAAATTCCAGGGCAATCGTAGCGCTAATGAGCCTGTATGAATGGACATTTATAGCCGTGATTCAGGACATGGTGTCGAAAAGCCCTTATTCCGGTCGTGTTACACAGCAGTGTGTCCCACACATCGCGACGCTCCGCAGCGCAACCCCGCGGATTCAGAGTGTGGTAATGAAGATGGACTCTTCTGAGAGACGCGACTGGGTTACAACACTGAACAAGGCTTTTGCTTTTTCCCGAAGTGAGTAAAGGGTTGTGACCTCTTGAACTGTAGCTTAAACTTGTCCATACGCAGTTGTCCTTATCTGCACCACCAATGAAGAACTCCGTGTTGCACTGGTATGTAATGTTCCAGAGAATTTAGATTCACGTTAACCCATCCACTTGATTTGCAGTTCACGGCGGCAAGCAATAATTTGACAGATGAAAACCACGTGCGTATATCACATTTGATGCGTTCACTGACCGTATGTGCTTCGGGATAAGGTTTTCCATTCCGTTGATTACAGGTGTTCATTGCCACTTACCATTCTCAAGTTCCCTATGACAGGCCTTTCTTCTGGCCTAGCTCTGATGGTTTGCCGAAGGAGGTTAGTTTCATAAACTGCTCGGTGGTTGGAAAAATATTTCCGTCTTTTGCAGGTGTTAAACGCGGCTTTTGAGAGTGTGTTTTTCATTCGAACGAAGCAAATTGAGTGGGACAATTTGACAAACGTAACACGAAGAATACTCAAGAAGCGAAAAGAGCTCTATGGATTCCCCATAGACCCGGAAAACCAGGTTCCAAGAGCAATGTTCTTCCCGGCTTTAAAATTCTGCTCAGCAATGTGTATTTCTGGTTTCAGTACAACGAATTCGGGCTCCCAACATACGAATCCATTGAGATGATTGCAAAAGTAAGTGCCTTCAAAAAACCAACGTTTTCACTCAATAAAACTTCTAAGGCTTGATTTTTTGAGAGTTTCCCAGTAAGAGTGAGTGCTTCGGGCGCAATACTTGTTTTACTACCATGGTAGTGTAACTTGAAGCGTAATGGTTGGGCGCAAGAAGATAGCGTACTGAGGAGACCAAAGAGTTTGACATCTTTCTTGTTACAGGTTCTCGTGGATTGGCAAAACACAACCTCACGGATATCCGGTGTTCAGCTACGCAGTGCCTTTGTCGATCGGACTTTCGAATTGAGTACACGTTCAAGAGCGTTCACAAAGCAGGGACTACCAGTGCCAGCAATCGTACTCCAGAAGTTTTCCACACGAAAAGATGGGCCACTGGTCAGCATAACACTCATAGAGTTAACATGAACCCTGATTATTTCTTCTATCCCAGAATTTGGCGGTGTTCGACACCCAGCTCAACGCGTTCATATTCAATCCGCCATTTTCATGGGAAACGGTATGGGACGGGTTTCGGCCACCAGATGATCGACCAGCATGCGGGTTCCAGGGGGAGAAATGTGTTTCAAAAACTGAGCTGTGGAGCATTTTAGGAGTATGTCTGCCAGCACTCGTCACAGTGGGGGCTTTATGGTATCAGGCTGTGAATTTGATTTCATATACTTTTCCAAACATACAGTGATCCGTAGGTGGAAATTCACTGTGCTTAAGCGAGAGCTGAACTCGTGGTGGAAGCTGGCACCTGGCAGTTTCGTCCAATGGAAAACGATGGAATTCAGTGGCGCCAGAAGCGGTGTGATTACCACCGGTACTATATGATTTCAGCACATCCATTAGATACTACGAAAGGCAAGATCTGACACTAGAGTACCTCTGCTTTCTATTGTGTACACACCTCAATAACGAACTCGAATGCACAACTGGAGTGACCGTACATGTAGACGGCGTTAAAGCTATGAAGTTCATACATCTGGGATCTTTTTTTTAAGTTCACCAGTTTCGACAACTCATCAGTAGACTAAAAAGGTATTAGGACAAACATCATCACCCAGGAACAAGACATGGATCGCGACGTCAAGATTAAACTATTTTCCTTAACCGATATGAAAAGCAAACCAGTGAGCATACCGGGTAGATGCTCTCAATATAAATTCAATCCTCCATCCCAAAATTCTCCAGAATCTCAAACTCTTTTTGAGCAAAGACAATCTGGCGAATCTTTTCCGGCAAATTGATATTCCGCTGATGTTCCCGGTTGCAATCATTCCAAGCTGCCGCTGCCATATTTCCCAGCCTCATTCGACCTTTCAGCAAGCTTTCAGTTGAAACACCTTTCTTGACCATGAGCTCTTCGAGAAACCGAAACCAGGAGGCGCTTTTTTTCGTCGAACGGATTATGATCCCCACGAAAGCTTCGATGCATTTTTTATCCCTTACACCAGCCTAAAGCAACAAATTCAATATACCTGAAACACTACATTGGAAAAATCTGAACTCACTCCATCCACGTCTTCAGGTTGAGAAGTGATTCTAATATCGACACGGTGAATCGGACATTCCTTTCCGAACATCCAAACCAACCGAGCGAATGTCAAATAGGCAGAGTGGGACAAAATGTCGGTGAAGATTCGATCACTTGGGACCGATGCCCCCATCAACTTCCACAAGACGAATACTTGACTTTGGTCATAACGCACTTCCATTTGAGGTTCTACAGCAGACATCTCTCTCTTCTCCGATTCTTCTCGTTCAAGTAAGCTGCAAAAAAATACGGTGAAACATTTCACGCATTAGTTACGGCAAGTTCGGCTGACCGCGGCACAAACTGATTCAACAGATTCGTCAAATCGACGGATATTCCTGGATTATGATGACGAAGAGAAACGATCCTTTGGACTGCAAGTTCAACGTAATTTGGGGGATGCTCATCATTTCGCCGACTGAGTATCTGATTCATGAATCGACCCAGCCACTCGACCTGCATAACAGAGGATAGATACGCCATGTCAGAAAAAAAATGGACAGCAAAGCGAATACATTTCACTCAACACACAACACACAGATTCGTAAACATACCAAAACAGCGACTTTGAGCCTTGGCGTCATGAGTTCGCAAAATACAAGCTCAAAAAACTCCAGCCCACTGTCCTCATCGAATTCGAGAATTTCGTAGAAAGAGGCGTCGTCGAAAAGGAACAAGAACAGATTATGACCAACATCGTCAATTCGCAACAGCATATTTGGATCAGCATTCAACGTTCGAAGCATGAATTTCAACCCGTGAAGCTGCTTCCGAACCAAATCCTGTTCAAGTGCTTCCAATACGGGAGACCATTTCCTAACGATGTCGTTGTTAATGGCTGCTCGTCCACTTGAATAGATGATCGCCAGCAACTCAAGGTTGCTTTCCTGTAATTCATCTTGCCAACGCCCCCACAGATGGGAGACGACTTCTGCACAAACATCAGTTGTCCAAACATCCATGGCTTTTGGGGAAAGCTGCAGCGCAGCCAACAAGTGGCCAACTCCGAGTCGTTTCGGATGAATAGCTGACGGGTCTACAATGTTTGATGAACTTGGATCAAAAAAACAACAATTTTGAGAAACGAAAGACTCACCATCCAACAAATCCGTTTTCCCGCGTTTCTCACAGATAAGTTGGAGAAACTTCCTGCGAACGTCATCCGGAGCGTCCGTCAGATAATCCAACACAAATGGTCGCTGTTTTGATGCATCCAAACTAGCATTCAAATCCAGAAGAATTGTCGCCATCTTTAAATTTTGCGCCTGGACTGCAATGCAGATAGCACTCTTCGAGCTTTCGCCTTCCAAATACCGAATTGACATATCCAACATCACAGAAGGAATTAACTGCTTGATGGAATCCAATGTATATTCCGAGGAGAATCCAAGGCAATAACCCGCCAAGAAACGACGACGTTTGACCAAATCCCATGATTCAACAACAGACGGATTATTCTCCAGTTTTTGATGGTTTGCTCGAAACCAGTCGCGGAGCTCCTCTTCTGATCTTGGAAGGTACTTTCGACTCCGAACCATGGCAGGAATTGATCAGCAACGTAACCACGTTCACGACTCGGAACTATGCACGTAAGAAGAGCAAGCAACGAAATTATACTTTTTCGAAACCGGACTGTTTTGGACGGAAGCTATTCTGCCATGAAAGGGGGCGCAATTGATTGAGTTGGTTGAATTGAATGAATTGATTGGTCGAGTCATCAGTTTATTATTTGATTGATTTAATAATACGCGCCCGTTGATTTGATCGTTTGTGAGCACCGTCTGAAGAAAAGATGGAAACGTTGATTGATGATAAGTTCCCAGGTTCAAAGTCTGCTTAAAATGTTTTCTTGTGTTCAGTACAACGAGTTCGGCTTGCCAACATGAAGCCGTTGAGATGGTTGCCCAAGTAAGTTCGTCCCAAAACCGAAGTTTTCTAATATCGTTCGACCGTATGACCTCAGGTGAAAAATCGAGCTACCCAATGAATTCTGCTTAGCTGGCAACTGACAATTTCATCCCGTGGAAAACGATGGAATCCAGTCGCAGGCGGGATCACTTGGGAGGACGCGATTTTGCGTGCCTTGAAAATGGAGGTTCGAAGTGTAGGTTGATTTTAGAATTTAAGACTGGCTCCAGACAGGAAAAAGCTTAATCCAACCTACACGTCAAACCTCCACTTTGCGAACCCGCAAAATCGCGTCCTCCCAACTATAGCAGAAAGATAGAGACAGAGGTAGATGCAGCGAAACTGACCACTTGCGTTTCATTGCAATTATCGTCATAATTTTCATTTGTGTTTAGACACGTCGACTGTGGACGATCTCGAGTATACTTGACTGGGGAAAATCACCCCGGATTGTGAACCTGCCCTGTCACGAAATCCGGTTTGGTGCAACCTTAGGATGCCCGATCATTTTGCGATTCATTAACACAAAATTCCCTCAGCGTTGTGATTCAGTTATGACCCCTTATCAGCAACTGAATTTTCCAGCAATTGCAATTTCACGTGATTACAACAGAATCATTTTTTTCGTCGATTCAGATTTTTTGGGCAGTGTCGCACAGGTTCCTTTGTTACAGGTCCTCGTAGATTGGTAAAACACAACCTCACGGATATCAGGTGTTCAGCTACGCAGTGCCTTTGTCGATCGAACTTTCGAATTAAGTACACGTTCAAGAGCGTTTACCAAGCAGGGACCACCAGTGCCAGCAATCATACTCCAGAAGTTTTCCACACGGAAAGATGGACCACTGGTCAGCGTTGTGTCCATAGAGAACATGGACATGGATACGTAATGCCCCGTTTATTCCAGGATCTGGCGGTGTTTGATACCCAACTCAACAAATTCATTTTTAATCCACCATTTAAATGGCAAACGGTCTGGCACGGTGGTCTGCCACCAAATGATCGACCAGCATGTGGTTTGCAAGGAGAGAAGTGTGTTTCCAAAACTGAGTTGTGGAGCATTTTGGGCGTATGTCTGCCTGCACTCTTAAGTGTAGGAGCTTTATGGTATGCTGTGACCTTTATTTCATAGGCTTATTGAGTCGTATGGTCATCTCGTAGGTGGAAGTTCACACTGCTAAAACGTGAGTTGAAGTCGTGGTGGAAGCTGGCACCGGGCAGTTTCGTCCAACGGAAAACGATAGAGTTCAGTGGCACTGGCGCCAGAAGCGTTGTGATTACCACCGGTGCTACATGACTTCAGCACATCCATTAGAGACTATACTTGGGAGGACGCGATTTTGCGGGTTCGAAAAGTGGAGGTTTGAGGTGTAGGTTGGATTAAGTTTTTTCCTGTCTGGAGCCAGTCTTAAATTCTTAAATCAACTTACACTTCCAACCTCCACTTTCAGGTCACGCAAAATCGCGTCCTCCCAACTGTAAAAGGCAAAATCTGGCACTAGAGTATCCTGCTTGCTTTTGTGTGAATACTTAGATTACGACTCGAATGCGCAAGTGGAGTGACCGCACATGTAGACGGCGCTAGAGCTATGAAGTTCATACATGTGGGAATTTTGTTTCTAAATGTTCACCAGTTTCAACCACTTTACTACAAAGGTATTAGAACAAACATCATCACCCGGGAACAAAACATGCGTCGCGACGCCAAGATGAGAATTTGTTGACCACAAAGTGATACATGCCAAACACAGGGACCAGGCATACTTGCAATCAGCAGGATGTTAAAAATTATAAGTAGAACAGAGGCAGTCGGTTTGGCGGATGGTTGTACAGTCTCCTCGAAGAAGTCCCTCTCGGCGACATGCGGCATGACATCTTGAATTCGCCTTTTCTGACCTACATTGCCCGGTAAAGGTCTCGCTCGCTCTCGACATTTCGATCGGTGGACTTGCGCACAACGGGCTGAACAGTGCGAAAATGATGGCTAAGTAGAGTCCAAGTACCACTCTTCCAGCCATTATTCCTTTCCGATGAAGCTATGCGTAAGTCCCGGTTAAATAAATGTTTTTCCACTCGAAAAGTCGATTTATCACACAGTTTCCGATAAGACAGACTGACCTGCTAGTCAAGTCAAAATTGCAGACATCAAGAGTAATCGGTGGCCTGCAACTTTTCCGAATTGAACTACAGGATTGCACGAAAAGATTAGAAAGTTCACAGACCTGCGACGGTTTTAAACCAGATCTAACATAAAGATTCAATAATCTGATTTCAAATCAGTTGCATCTTGGAAATTTTGCAGTATAAAATCAGATTATCTTCGGACAACAAGTGCGATGTTCTGTGCCTACGTTGTTTCCCAGCTCTAAAAATCAGTTACTGAGTTAAACAAATCAGACAGTGAGGCTGAAGTTGACGGTTCTACTTATTTATTGGAAAATCATGAAATGAAATGACTTTCGGCAAAGTACAGTGCACCAACCCAAAGTGCACCCAATCAAAGTTCTACGTTTCATCTCACGGGTGTACAGCTCTCACAGAGATTGTAGGTAAAACTAAGCCTCACCTCTTTTATGACAGCGGTAGGAGGCGGAACTAGTTTTCCAGAGAATCTCTGGAGGAAGTATAATAAAGTCCCGTTAACAGTCTCAGTTATGAGTCCTTTCTGCATGTGCAGCGTTTCTGCAGCCCATAGAAATTCACAATGAGTCAAACGGTTTTCACTACAACTTGACCAGCGTCCTCACTTTCGAAAGCTCGCTTAAGAAATGTATTGGAAAACTTTGGTGTTAAGTCTACGAGAGTTTGTTGCCACTAAATTACGGAACGGAGTGTATCAGCTGACTCTGTCAGTCGTTTGAGTTCTGGTTTCGCTGGCGATTTCCAGCCCGACGCACCCTTATTTTCGGCTCTGCCGTCCTTTGGATAATCGTTATCCATTACGGGGGGGGGGGGGGAGAGTTCGTACAAGATAACCGCCACTTTACCACAATATGACAATACCACTTCTATGAGGTTCTACATACGAAAGACGGATCTGAAACTAGAGTATTCTGATTTTTGTGTTTGTACACTTCGATAACGGATTTGAAGGCACAACTCGAGTCACTGTACATGTAGTGGGCGCCAAAGCTGTGAAGTCCATATATATGTAATACTGGCACCCCGGATAAGTAGTTGACGCGTCATGACCTTCTCAGTTACGAACGATACAAACAAAACTTTATTCACGGAAGAAACATTATGAACTGTTTATGATAGACATCAGCACGGCTTTGACTAGACAATTTGACAAGAAATGCGTTTGGGACGGTAATCTTTCGGGAACAACAACGCGCGAACCGCTTCCTCAAAAACATGTTTCAGCCCTTTCTGCGTCAACGATGAGCATTCCAAATAGCGGGCAGCGCGGATTTTATGAGCCAGCTTCAGGCCTTGTTCCTTGCGGATGAACGTAAGCGGTGAGTCAGGAGAATAATCTCTCATAGCATTCGGGTCATCGCGCAAGTCAATCTTTGTCCCGACAAGCAGGA
>JAQIWT010000206.1:0-28595 GCA_034696485.1 Isohypsibius dastychi | reverse complement strand
CTACACACCCCCTCCCCCTCCCCCCTCCCCCCACCGCCCTCCCCCCTCCCCCCTCCCCCGTATTTCTCCTCACCTCGTATGTTGTTGGAAGCTACCAAAATCGATGTCAACCAGATCGAATTATCTGAAACTGTTGTGGTTTCCTCCAACACCTCAATCGTCGCGTAAGTTGACCAGCAGCTACTTGTCGAGCTAGAACTTTCCAGAGATTTGAAGAAGCAAATAATAAATCTGCATCCTTGTGTCGAAATCGTCCAAGTTCTTGTTTGCTTTTCAGGAAAATAGGGGATCTTCCACCAGAAGTGATGGTGATGATTTTCAGGGAGCTAGATTCCGTCACGCGTAAAAAGATTGAACGGTTATATTTTTTATGGTTCTTCATGATTGGTCATACTCATATCACGTATGTTCTTATATACAGTGTCTGCAAAGGATGGCGAAATATTTCGCAGCAAGTGAGAAATTTCCGAACTCACATTCGCATCGAAGTTCCTCGACATTTGACTGACTGTATTCCATTCCGTGACTTCTGGAGAACTGCAGTTCGTCACTTGGTTAAAGCTGATGTGGAAGCCATTCATTTCGATGGAGGAAAGATTCCGGCTACGACATGGTCTCCAATATATGAGAACGGTCTTGAAGCGGTTCGAGAAATTCTTGTCATCATGGGAATTGATCTTTCAAAAGTGGATTTAACATTCAGCAACTGGTCACTCTGCGTTCCAGTCAGAGGAGATTATAAGTATGTCACGATATCAAGCTGCGCAAAAAAAGTTCGGATTTTTCGTTCGGAAATCACGACGGATATCTCGCCTGATGATGCTGCGTTGTACTTTGATGAGCTGTGGTTGGATCACGCAGATGGGATGGTTAAGCAGACAACGGAAATTTTCTTTTCGGAATCTGGACCAATGACAGAAGATCAGGCGCGTAAAATGTTCACCCTGAGGGAGGATATTCCGGAAATTTGCGAGGATAGGTTCATTGATCTGGTTGAGAAGATGCCCGAGTAATAATGGTTATGTTCATTAAAGATTTCTTAACTTTGACTTACTCCCGTTTCGCTGTTTCAGGATCTGTTACCTGGAAAATGCACTTGAGATCTTGCAAGCCGTTTCGGATGGTGCGCATGTTCCCAAGTTCGCTCTTGATGTCGTGAGTCGACTCGTTTATGGCATCCCTGGCGAATTCATCGATTCCGACAGTGACGACGATTATTATTACTACAACTCTGATTAGTTGAAAGCAGTGAATCTAGTACCTGTACCCTGTAGAAGCAATAAAGTAGTCATATACAGGCAAACTTGTCCCAGTTTTGGGCGCCTCATTACTGCTTTCATATAGGTCTACAGAAACCACAGGTTTGATAAACAATGTTTGACTGTAGTGAGTGATCAATTCAAAACGTGGTCTGTAGCCATATCTGTCCAATAGTGTACATCAGCGATGTCACCAGAGCAATTGTGATGCCAGTTATTGAATCCGCCTCAAATCCTTTGGCGTATGCCGTCAGTGCTACTCCACCGAAACAGGCAATCGTAGCGACGATCTCTATAAAGCGAATTTGGTACATCTTCGTATACCGTTGGACGAAACGAAGTTTGAATTAATGATGCTCACTTTGAATACGAGCAACGCTTGTCCAAGGAATACCACACTGATAATGTAGATCATCACTGCTTGGCTGGTCATTAGGGTTGTGGCCTTCGATGCAGACACGTAACTGAGAGTTGTCATGTACATACCAAGAGATACCATGTGGATGATTCCAAGTGCTACGGAGATTTTCAGGACTGCCAAGATTGTTGGACCCTTCGGTCCAAAAATCAGTAATCCTTCCCTGAAATAAAGTGATTGACTTTTTCGGGAATGGCAGATGAATTGCTGCAGTACATATTTTGAAGCTCTCAGTTCGGTACTATTGTTGAAAGTTTTGATTACAGAAATTTCAGACAAATGAAAAAAGGCTACTCTCCTCATTATTTTACCTTGTTTTGTTCCTGAAACTAAATTCCCGCTTCTTCACTTTTGATCCAGCCCATGCAGCAACAAGAAATGTCGGAAATATGAATGCTCTGACGATATTATTGCAGTAGACCATGAAGAATGGTGCTCGGAAGTCTGCAGAATATGTTTGCTCAGTCAACTGCGAATCGGCAACTCCACTCAATGTTGCAATAAATATCATCAATAATGCAACAAGTGCTCTTTTAACCGGAGATTTGGGGGCTATTCCGGGTTCAGGATCTGCAATGATTGGACTTGGGGCATCTTCGGAAATCTTTCTTCTCAGTTCAATATCCTCTGAACCTTCGGCTGAAATAAAATTGCTTCAAATTTGCCAGTAGTAACATTTGAAGGATGTGGTACTTACGTCTCGTACTCTCATCTCCAAAGCTGGAGCGAGCTGGGGCCACAATAAAGATGGGCTAAGTGTAGTCTTGCATCTTGTTCATATTTCTAGCTCAGCTACACTTTGGCTGCAAGATGCTCGATCCTGAGCGTCACAAACATAAGCGCTACCGATAGATTGTGTTTGAGACATCGACCAGCACACTTGCATGTAATTCTCACAATCTAATCTGTATTGTTCTTATCAAACGGCCGACCGGCATCACTGGTCTTGAAACCAGAACGGTAAATATCAGATGGACGATCTGTGTCATAAGTAAGATTGATGAGAAAAAGGCGGAGGAGTCTGAACAATTCGCTACACATCAGGATAACCATAGAAGGGTTCAACAACGGCGGTGCTATCTCGTTCAATAATGTGATTGTTTGGTGGGGTACAGCGCCGCAGAACAACACCGTAATCCACGGGAGCCCCCCCCCCTTCATGCTGTCAAAACTTTCTGTACTTGGAGAGACACCTTCTGTCTGGCATTTCTGGTTCTGTTTGATCTTCTCCATCCAATCTTCAATCTCCATCCAATCGGCAGAACTTCCATGAAGTTTTCATGTTTCGATTCCTGGGGCTGTGACCTTTGATCTGGAACAACAGCTGGTTTAATGACGTAAAGTCCGGCACAGCCCCAGAAATGGCATGTCTTCAAAAAAGCATAAGGCTGCGCGAAGCCATTTTTTAGCCGTTTCTGATTATTGTTCACATCATACTCTACCAAATGCTGTTTTAAGTCAAGAATTAGAAAAACGAGCACGATGAGATTTTCCTTCTGAGTGTCATTTTTCGCCCGTCACGGGGCACGAATGAGACGTGACGCGCAAGTTTGAGCTGCACCAAGATGTGCGATCTTCAAAAACTGAATATTCTATTTGCTCGCGGTGAACACGGCCAGAAGTTGTTCTGTGATCGGCTTGGGTGTAGAATATCCTCAGCTCAGCTCAATGGTTTTGCTCAAACATCATGGACGATGGAAATACATTTTAAGCGTTGATGCCAGTCGGTGCGTCCTATTTCCGCTGCATGAAAACACAAACACAGAACAGCCCAATCGGCAGCTTCTTAGCAAACACCGTCTGTAATCCAACCAGCTAGGTCAACAAGTTCAAGCACTGTCAGCATACCTGCCAAACGGAGCTGAGGAAAAAACTCATCAAAGCGTCTTTAAAGCGTTCTGTCAAAACATCCAAATACTTCTACAGTGCAGCCGAGGATTCGTTGCTCACCATGTCGTCCACGTTTTTCGTCATAACTGCCATCTTTCTGGTATTCCAGGTTCTGGAACCAGGTGAGCACTACAGTTTTCGGAATTAGTTACAATTAATTAACGGTTTCTCCAACGCTTTCAGCCAATGCCTTGAGATGTTATACATGTGGGGTCCACCAGCGAAGTTGCCAAGACCCCTTTTCCACGAATGGGCAGGATATCACGGAGTGTTCCAGTGGGGAAAATGTTTGCTATAAGACTAAAGCAAGTGCCGGGTTAGAGCAAGGTATGCGATGATTAAAGCGTGTGTGGCGATGTTTCGATTGATCCAAATGTTTTAGACAAAACAGTGAGCCGGGGTTGCAGCGAAGTTGTTCGTACGGGATGCAGCAATCCAACCTCGTTCGAGCAAACATGCGGATGTTCGGGTGATTTGTGCAATTCAGCTTCGTTGGCGACTGGAGCCTTGGGTGCTGTTTCATTGTTGGTGATATCAGCTTTGGTGATGTTGAAATAAAATGTTAGCTCTAAGTACTCGAGCTTGTGAGAACCCTTCACTTTTTAATAATATACAATATTAAATAAGTGCAAAACTGCATTGTCTTGAAGTTAATACGTTCGATGAACCAGAGAATACTTGCGAGTTAACCACTACAGATTTAACACAGCGCTCGTCCGTCAAGATCGGCAGTATTCTTTCTCATCGATTCATGACAGCAGCTCATGTTTCCACCACGGGATCTCATAGAGAAACATGTCGCAGTTCATATTAATTTTTGTGGACGAGTCTGGCGAGAAATGAGTTACAGTAATTTGAGCAATTGGTATTTGATTGATTGATCGATGTTCAATTGATCGATGTTCCCTTATTCAATTTGGTTCTGACGTAGAGCCAGAAATTTAGTGTGTCCTGGACATTGTCAGTAAACAGGAAAATGGCGCGGAATGAAGCAAGGCCGTTTGTACAGTAGATCATAAATACGAGCCAAAACGTACGCAATTATTCATGTATTTTGCTGTGCATTTTCATCCAGTTCGGTATATAATTCACCATGTTGGGTTGGGAAATAGCTCCAGTGTGCGATAGATGTACTGTACCTAGTCATAGAGCGAAAAGCAAACTTAAGCTACCATCCAGTATCCGCTTCGCTTATGCTGTGGAGTGCCGCTTTGATAATGGATGACGTTTCTCTGTTTTTGATTCTGATTGTGAGCAGTGCTTAGCGAAGCGGGAGAACAGAGAGGGAAGTCGTCTTCCGGGGGGGGGGGGGGATGGATCTGGAGAGAAAATCCCCAACCATTGATTCTGAGTGAAAGTGAAACTGCAGCGTCATCGTCATGACTTTCATTCTCGTGGTGATTTCTTTTCCTCGTCGACATCAGATTTCCAGTTCTTCTCGTCGGATATTCAACGGTGAACCCATCTACGGAAACGTATTTATGTGACTGGGTCTTTGCTGGTACGTGATTCCGATGTTTCAAAACTGCAGAATTTTATCGGTCAGAAATGAGAATTTTTTCCGAAAAAAGTCGTGTCCTTTCCTCGACCACTTCTGTTCCTACAGGTGCTTCGAGAACCTATTCGACATGTCCAAAGCCGTCAAGAAGCTAGCTCGAGCCCGTGCTTCGTTGGAAGCCACCAAAATCGAGGTGGACAACATCGGAGTATCCCAAACTGTTTTGGTTTCTTCCAGCAGCCCTGATATCGCGTAAGTGGAACAACAAATGTCCGGCCATCGAACCTTCCTGAAGATAAAAGTTATAAATAATATTTAGTTGCCTTGTGTTGAAATCATTTAGCTGATTGTTTTCGTTTTAGGAAAATGGATGCTCTTCCAACGAAAGTGATGGTGATGCTTTTCAAGAAGCTAGATTCCGTCACGCGTAAAAGGATTGAACGGTTATTTCTCGTCAAAATCTTCATGAATGTTCATAAACGTTTGTTGTTATACGCAGTGTCTGCAAGGAATGGCGAAAAACTTTGCAGGACGTCAAACAGCTCCGAACTCATATTCTCATCCAAATTCCTCCAGATTTAACCAATCGGAGTGCATTCTGGAGCTACTGGGATATTGCAGTTCGTAAGCTGGTCAAATATGATTTGGAAGTTATTCATTTCGATGGAGGGAAGATCCCGGAGAAAACCTGGTCCCGACGTGCACCAAGAGTTGTGAATGGATTCGAGGCAGTTCTTGGTCTCCTTCATCTAAAGAAGGCGGATCTATCAAAAGTGGATATCACATTCAGCAACTGGTCACTCTGCGTTCCACTGGGTGGAGATGTCCCCTATTTCTTTTACCGTGCCAAAAAAGTTCGGATTCTTCGTACGGAAATAACGACGGGATATTCGAGTGAAGATGCTGCGATATACTTTGACGAGCTGTATTTGGATGTCTCACATGACCTTCATAAGCAAACATCCGCCATTTTCTTCTCGGAATCGGGACCAATGACTAAAGATCAGGCTGCTCATTTGCTCGATCTTCGTAAAATCGTGAATCTGGACGATCTGGACGATATAGATGAATTGGAGAATCGGCTAGACGAGTAATTATTTCCTTGTTCGTTGCACGTATTCTGCGTTTGACCATTCTTTTGGTGCACTTTTCAGGTATTCTCACATCGAAAACCACTATGAATTTCTGACGAACTTTGCGATGGGTGTTCATTGTCCCAAATTCACTACAGATATCATGAGCAGACTTATTGGCTACAGGATCAGACCTCGGCGTTGACATTTGAGTAAGCTGGTTGCACTGATATTTTCTCCTCCTTAGCCATTGACTGTTTTCTTACTCGGATCACTTGAAACTTGAGCAGTTCAGTAAAAACCGATTCAGTTCAAGCAGAAGCAAGCAAACGTGTCTGATCTTCCAGCCCCAGTTCGGGTGCGTTGGTCAAGTAATATGTTGCTACTTCACTGTCCATTCTCGGCATTCTACCTAACGGGGCTACCGGTAAAATGGAACGAGTAGAACGACTGGAAGGAAGATGAATCGCTATCATTCTAATTCGTAAAATTCGAAAAACGTTTCCGGTCGGGTCTGAAATAATAAGATTGGATCTTAGTCTTTCTTAAAAACAAATGAATATATTTACTTAAGGCTCGGAAAAAACAACGGCAGACTGCTGATCTTGATCAGACACATATCCGACAGCAAGCATATGTGTTCAGCAGAAATCAACTTTGTCCAACCGACTTGTCCCAGAAAAATGAAAGTGAACCGAGAATAATTGAAAGGCAATTTGGCTTCAACGTGGAAGTCCACTATGTCCACTATGTCCACTAGCTTAACGAACTGGGGTTGGCTAATCTGATTTTACTGGTCGGTATTCACATGTTACACTCTCTCTCGTAACGCCACATTTATCAGATAACCCATTGAGTTGCATTGGACAAATGTGGAACTACCTGCCCAGGTGTCAGCCGTTGCCACGGTACCATTCCATTTCAAAACATTTGTTACGCGGTTGAACTGATCCACTTGAAGCAGTTCCTTCATGTCACTTTTACTGTCCCTAGTCTGGTATGATAGATCAGCAGAATATAGGTGATCAGTAAACCCAATACCTGAAACATTCGCTATAAATATTGATATCAGCTCAATCATACGAGAGATGCTCACTGTTGTCAAGTACTTCTTAATCACGTTAAGAAATGCGCCAGCGGAGACCCTGATTGTTTCGCGTGCGATCACGTCAGTTGCCCATGAGTACTTCTCCATGTGGTTGGCACTCTCTGTGGCAGCCAGGTTCTTGTTCATCTGTATGCGTAGCGTTCCGCCCGAGAGATTCAACGGTGAGCAAACACGTTGAACATGATGGAGTGATTCACAACCTCATTCACCTGTTCAGATAAGCTGATGAATATGGTGTAGCGCACCAACATGTTCACGCCGGTGACAGCAGTGTATGCACACAGTATGGGCTTAAAAGCGATATCCGTCATTTCCCGCATACCAACTTCCTGGTCTGTTTCGCCTTTCACTGCTCCCGGAGGAAGCTGGATTGAGCTGATACGGTACAGCTTGATTTTTTCCTCGATTAATGAGCTGGGCGGCGGCCGGTGGAAGAGCTCCCTGATCAGTAACGGCGGCCGGCCAAATAAATTTTCGTTCCTCACGTTGCTTCAGTCAGATTGTTTTTAAGATGGTCGATGATATATGCAGATGACAATGTTCTCAAAATGCTGATATTGTATGGTCATGGTTTATGTTTGTTCAACGGCACACGACAACACGTCACAAAGAACGTGGTTCATGCCATGCATTCCGTTCAAATATACATCACTGCGTAATCGCTTTTTCTTCTTAGCATTTTTTAAACCCTGCCGGGCGGTCAGCAGATATTACGGTAGGAAAGTGACCAGCTTCAAAGACATTCGGTGCAAGCAGTTGCAAAGGTAGAACAAACGAAAACAAATGTCCGACGCCATAGCGAGGCTAGTATCTCGTGCATGCTGTCATGATTAAACATATCGCGTTGTACGTGAAACATATCGTGGTTACTGTAAAGTGTGTTCACTTGGAAATGAGAGGGATCAGTTGAGGCTACATCGCTTCACATGTCTGGCTGAATCAAAACTGTTCCCATGGCCCCAGGGGCCTTCGTTTGCTTTTTCCTCGACGGGCATATATTCTGGTAGATCTGTCTCCGAAAGTCAGCACTGAATCCGGCATAGAACAAGAAATCGGTCGAGTAGTTGGTCATATTCATAAGCAGAACAATGGGCTCCAAATCTGCCAGTACTGTATCGGGGAGGTAGCCTCTCGGGAGAGTGTATGTCAGCAGATCAACTATCGCGATTGGAATCTGGGTCAGCATGAAGAGGAAGCTTGATCCTAGGAGCATGATTTCAGCTTGTCCAAACGCGGATACTTTTTTCTTGGAACCTCGAGCAGATCTCCTCAGTGTGACCAGAATTAAAACATTCATCCACAATAGCGCTAACGAAAGCGTCACCTGGATTGTCAACTACAAGATGAAAAGAGCATGATGTGAAAGTTTGAGAGGATTCGCCACCGATATTCAACTAAATGTGGTGTTCAGGCGGAAAATCACATATTAGATTAACTTCTTACACGTCCAGATTGGTCGATTCTAAACCATTCATTTATCCAATCTGGCTTGACGTAGTCATCCTTATGACGACCGCATTCCAAGATCATATTCCCATATGTGTAAATATAGTACCGTTGAACAAGGTACTGTACTCTCTGCACTGGACCCAAACAAACGGCTATCCCCACCAGAAGGAAAGCCCATTTGACTTTTTCTTTCAGGATTCGATGATGATATTGCCAGCGACACGCAAGCAGCCGCTCCACAGAAAAACAGAGAATTATGCTGAAGGAAAAAAGATTGTAATTCTACAGTACATAGCAGTATTGTTGTAAGGATGGATGTACGAAAAGGGTTTTGACCAAAGTATCGGAGATGGGCGAACATTGTCTTGCTCTTTGTTTTGTGGAGAGCCACTTTGGCATGGTGAAATGACAAGGGAAGTGCAAAGTACATATGACCTTTACTGGGATATATATTTAAAGCTTACAAGTCCGAGCTGTGCCTGGAACTGTAGGAGAGCCATGTTATAACGGTCAAAGTCAAATAGCTATCTGGGTAAGACACTTCTGGAATCTTGATGAATGATGCAAATGTTGTCAAATATTTGGGTAGAAATAAGCACCTGAAACAACAATCAATCACTAAAACATGAGTTCAAAGAAAGCAATTGTGACTCACATGAAAATGCAATCACAAAAGGTCATACTAAGGATGAAAACTTCTCTGACTCGAAATTTGCCAGCGCGAAAAATATTCGTGACTGTGAAGCAACTCCCAATAAAACAAATAACGCATAGGATCGGAAAACCAATAGCGACCGCATAATTGGCATCCCGTCTATTACAGCATATAGCTGCTGCACATGTAAAGACTCCTGTGCTGCGGTTTGGCATGTTTTCCCCAGAACGTTGAATTTCGAAGACATGGAAGTATTTTTCAATTAGGGCCGTAAATATGTATCCGGGACTGGATATTTGAAAATGTTATCTGTGTGTTCAGATTCTTCGTTTTGAGTAATTATTTATTTGACCTGATTGATTTGGGGTTGGGTGGAGTAGCTTGCTGGTTCAGCAAGTAAATAGCTCTTTATCGCAGTTTGCCCTACTGTAGCTTACTGGCGCCATACCAATGAAATAACGTAATGTAAATATTTTCCGTCATAACTGCAATCTCTCTGGTATTCCAGGTTCTGGAACTAGGTGAGCACTGCGGGTTTTGGGATGATTCAAAATTAAATGACGATTTTTGGCCCACGAGTTCAGCTAATGCGTTGAAATGTTATACATGGGGGTCCACCAGCGAAGTTGCCAGGGCCACTTTTCTGTGTTGGAAATTTCACCACGGTTTGCAAAGACGGCAAACAAAAGCGATTTAGTCGTTCTAGGAACTGAGTGTGTCCTGGTCGCCCTGTATCATAGCTCATTCATGACTGATGGGTTGGAGGCAGTGAAGCAGAATATCGAGCAAGTAACGTTTTTGGCTCTCAAAACGAAAATTCAAGCGCAACTGGATGATTTACCTCAAGCGCGGAACAATCTCGCCTGATGCACTAAGGAAAACATTTCTACTTGAGTTGGGTATGCGGCTGTAGTGTATCCGGTGTCTGCTTTCTAGAGCACTGCAATATGTTTCATCGAAATTTGTTCTCGAGCAGGACGATTGAACCCCCCCCCCCCCCTGGACTCAAAAGCCAGGCTCCAGGTTGGACCAGTGCATTAACCAGTGCACTGCACAGCTGAAAATTGAAAAAAGTAAACTCGGCCTCTCGAAGTTATGAACCTCGGAATTCTCCTGAAACTCTCACTAGAAATAAAATCCCCTGTTTTCCCGCTTCGTTTGGCAAGCGAAGCGGATCCCCCGAATTACGGAACCTCCGCCAGAGCCAGCACTGATCTTACACCATCTTGGAAAACAGCATCAGCGTGCTTCAGATCAAGCGGCAAAGTGGGAATGGATGACGTTAGTCTGTTTCTGGTCTTGATTGAGTGAAAAATCGTGACTTTCATTCTCTGGTGATTCCTTCTCTTTGCTGACTTTCCAGTTCTTCCAGTCGGATAGTAAACAGTGAGCCCGTTTAAAAGAACGGATTTATGTGACTGGATCTTCGCTGGTAAGTGTTCTGATCTTTCCGACCTTCAAAAATGCCTCAGTAAAAACAATTCTCCGAAAAACTTGTGCCCTCTCTTCGATCAATGTTTTTGTCTCAGGAGATTCGTGAATTTATTCGTGATGTCGAAAACTGACAAGAAACTAGCTGGAACATGTGCCTTGATGAGGGCCAACAACATCAAGGTGGACAACATCGGAGTCTCCCAAACTGTTGTGGTTTCCTCGAACAGCCCCAGAGTCGCGTAAGTTAAACTGCAAATGCTCGACAAGCGAACTTTCCCAGAAACCCAAAGAAGCAAATGATATTTCGTTGCCTTGTGCCTTGTGTCGAAATCTTTGAGCTGTTAGTTTTCATTTCAGGAAAATGAACAATCTTCCGCTGGAAGTGATGGTGATGATATTCGAAAAGCTTGATTCTGTCACGCGCAAAAAGATTGAACGGTAATTTTTCTCAGTTTTTTGTTCATGATTATTTGTTAATGCTGATTGTCATATGTAGTGTCTGCAAGCGATGGCGGAAAATGTTGCAGAAAGTCAAACAGCTCCAAACTCATATTCTCATCGAAGTTCCTCTACATCTCACCAATCGGAATGCGTTCCGTGATTTCTGGGATACTGCAGTTCGTAAGCTGGTCAAATCTGATTTGGAAGTTATTCAGTTCGATGGAGGGAAGATTCCGGAAAAGGACTGTTCCCGAGGTGCTGCGGGAATGAACGGATTCGAGGCAGTTCTTGGTCTCCTCCATCATAAGAAGGCAGATCTGTCGAAAGTGGATATCACGTTCAGCAACTGGTCACTCTGCGTTCCACTGGGCGGAGACTTCCTCAATTTCTTATACCGCGCCAAAAAAAATCGGATTCTTCATTCGGAAATTATGACGGAATATTCAAGTGCTAGTGCTGCGATATACTTTGACGAGCTGTATTTGGATTGCTCAGACGACCTTTATAAGCAAACATCCGAAATTTTCTTGTCGGAATCCGGACCAATGACTAAAGACCAGGCGGCGTATTTACTCGATCTTCGTAAGATCGTGAGTGTGGACGATTGACTAAAGATCAGGCAGATTATTTGCTCGATCTTCGTGAGATCGTGGATCTGGACGATCCGGACGATATAACAGAACTGGAGAATCGACTAGAAAAGTAAATATTTTCTTGCTTGTTACACGTATTCTTTGTTTGATACTGCACTTTTCAGATATTGTTACCTGGAAAACCCGTTTGAGTTTCTGACGAACTTTGCGATGGGAGTACATTGTCCGAAATTCACTGTAGATGTCATGAGCAGACTTATTGGCTACAGAATTAGATCTCTGTGGTGAAAATTCGAGTAAACTGGTTGGACTGGTATTTACTCGATCTTCGTAAGATCGTGAGTGTGGACGATTCGGACGATGCGAAAGAACTGGAGAATCAGCTGGACTGGTAATTGTTTTCTAGTTCGTTGCACGTTTCTGAGTTTAATGATTCTATGGTGCACTTTTTAGGTGTTGTTACATGGAATACAATTTTGAATTTCTGAGGAACTTCGCGATGGGTGCACATTGTCCGATGTTTACTGTATTTATCATGAACAGACTTTTTGGCGACAGAATCAGACCTCTACGTTGAACATTTGAGTAAACTGGTTGGACTGTTTTTTCCTCCTTAGCCATCGACTGTTTTTTTTTTACCGGGATCACTTGAACCTTTTAGTAAAATGCAGTTTACTAACCGGGAGCAGTTGAGTAAAAACCGATTTGATTCAGTTCAATGATCCATAGAATCCGTATAACAATAATCCATTCACAACAATCCATCACTGTCATATGAGTTCATCAGTGAAAGCAGTTACAGCTCACATGAAAATGCAATCACAAAAGGTCATAATGTGGATGAAAACTTCTCTGACTCGCAATTTGCCAGAGCTAATATTCGTGACTGTGAACCAACTCCCAAGTCCCGATAAGCGGTAAAGCGAAAAAGCTAATTTAAACTAACCGCTTCGCTTTCGCTGTGCAGCATCGCTTTGATAAAAGATGACGTTTGTTTCTGATTCTGAGTGAAAAGTCGTGACTTCCATTCTCTTGGTAATTCGTTTTCCTCGCCGATAGTCCAGTTTTTCGTCGGATAATCAACGAAAAACACATTTACGAAAACTGGTTTATGTGACTGGATCTTTGCTGGTAAGTGATTCTAATCTTTGGAAACTGCAAAACAGCAGAAAGAATTATTTTCCGAAAAAGTTGTGTCCTCTCTTCGATAATTTTTGTAGCTTCAGGAGATCCGAGAATTCATTAGTCATGTCGATATCCGACAAAAAACTAGCTGGAGCCTGTGCTTTGTTGGAAGCTACCAAAATCGAGGTTGACAACATCAAACTAATCCAACCTGTTTTGGTCAACTCCAACAGCCCTGACATCGCGTAAGTTGAACGACAAATGGTCGACCATCCAACTTTCCCAGAGTTTGAAACAAACAAACAACATTTCGCTGCCTTGTGTTGAAATCATTTACCTGATTGTTTTCGTTTTAGGAAAATGGATGATCTTCCACCGGAAGTGATGGTGATGATTTTCAAGAAGCTGGATTCCGTCACGCGCAAAAAGATTGAACGGTTATTTCTCGTCAATTATCTACATGAATGTTCGTGAACGTTTGTTGTCATTCGCAGTGTCTGCAAGGGATGGCGAAATATTTTGCAGAAAGTCAGACAGCTACGAACTCATATTCTCATCGAAGTTCCTTTACATTTGACTAGCTGGAAGGCATTTCGCGGCTTCTGGGCTACGGCAGTTCGTAAGCTGGTCAAATCTGATTTGGATGCTATTCATTTCGATGGAGGGAAAATCCCGGAAGAGGCCTGGTCTCGACGTGCTCTGAGAATGAACGGATTCAAGGCAGTTCTTAATCTCCTCCATCACAAGAAGGCGGATCTCTCGAAAGTGGATATCACATTCAGTCACTGGTCACTCTGCGTTCCACTGGGTGGAGATGTCCCCTACTTCTTACGCCGCGCCAAAAAAGTTCGGATTCTTCGTTCGGAAATTTTGACGGGATATTCAGTTGTTGGTGCTGCGATATACTTTGACGAGCTGTATTTGGATGTCTCAGATGACCTTCATAAGCAAACATCCGAAGTTTTCTTTTCGGAATCTGGACCAATGACCAGAGATCAGGCGGCTTATTCACTCGATCTTCGTAATATGACGGATTTGGATGATCTGGACGATATAGCAGAACTGGAGAATCGGCTAGAAGAGTAAGATTTTCTTGATCGTTGCACTTATTTTGAGTTAAATCATTTAATTTCTGGTGCTATTTTCAGGTACTGTTACCTGGAGAATAACTTTGAATTTCTGAGGAACTTCGTGATGGGTGTACATTGTCCGAAATTCACTGTAGATGTCATGAGCCAACTTATTCGCTCTCGGATTTTTTGACTTATCAAATCTCTGTGGTGAAAACTTGAGTAAACTCTTTAGGATGATATTTGTCCTCTTTAGACATCGACTGTTTTTCATACCCCGATCATTTCAACCTTGAGCAGTTTAAAAAAACTTGACTTCGTTCAGTTTCATAAATCGATACAGAACTGGCCTTGTGATTTTCAATCTGGCAAGTCGGGGGCGGCAAACTCTTCTCGATATTTCCAGATTTCCATGTAGAATACACTGTCATAGTATGGTATTCAGAAGAAGAGCGTTGAGAATAATACTAATTTGCCATTCAAACTTGGGCAGAAGAAAGTCACGAACTGTGGTTGAATCAAGCCGGGACTTCGCAAAACGTTATGGTATCCAGTTTATTTCCAGCAACTTACAGACAGTCAAATTCCAAAGGAGCGTGCAGCAAGCCGCCATATATCCATGTCCTCACCCGCACAGACCAGCTGTTTCGTTTGTTTCCGTTTCATCACTCACAAATCGTCAGTGGCGTATACAAGTCTGGAAAAAGAGGGGGTGAGTGAGGGGGTTAACCTTTTCACCAGGGGGGAAAGCAGGTCTGAGGGGGTGACCTTTTGGGGTAAAGTGGTTGACCTTTCACGAGGGGGGGGGGGGCCTTGTACAATACGTCATTTAGAAAAGGCGGGAAAAATTCCGCCAAAAAAGGGGGGGGGGGGTGAGGCTCGTCCAAAATGGGGGGGTGAGTCCCTATAAATCCCTAATGTTCTGGCCAAAAAGGGGGGGTGAGTCACCCAAAAAAAAGGGCTTCCTACGCCACTGCAAATCGTCAGCTGTTTTATCCCCACTTGCCTTTCCACATGTGTTAGTTCTACCACAGCTTTCCAGCTGACTGGGTTTCGAATCATTGTTCGCCCTGTGTCTGATTCGATTATACCATCTGCCAATAATCAGCTTCTTCTTGTAATTGTTGTTCGTTGACTGGACTTGGAAAATCTCCTGTTATATCTCGCCATTTTCTCCGATTTGTCCAGCTGGTGTGCTGGTCAAATAGTATCCCTCTTGATTTCATGCCGTCTCGGAAGAAGAAACCTGCTCCGGAATCCGAAGAAGATGAGGAGGATTACTTGGTGGAACGGATTGTGAGAAGCAAGGTGTCGAAGAAACGAGGAGAAGAGGAGCATGTGCTGTACTTCGTCAAATGGGCAAACTATCCTGACTCGGAAAATAGTTGGGAAACGAAATTAGCGCTCGTGAATTGTCCAGAACTTCTGCATGAATTTGAGGAGCGTCAACTAGCTGAAAGAGAAAGATATGCCAAGTCGAACGTTGTTTTGAACAGTGAGTTTGTTTGTGGAACATTCTCTTTTTAACTGAGAGGATTGCAAGCTTTGTATTTTGCAGATGCTTCCCTCACAGAAGATTTGACAAATTCCGAGACTGAGGGAGCAGCTGTGACGAAAATGATGCCGGAAGCGAAGCAGCCTGAAAATCACCTTCAACCATCAACTCCAGATTTGAAAAGAACCGAGGTACTTCGTCAGAGTGAACTCAGAGTCATGAGTCTTTCTTCTACCTCAGAGGTACAATTTAAAATTTGAACATATGTAGCATGTTAAAATAATGACGACTGAAAAGAGATTTCTTTGCTACCGTACGTTGTTTCGTTCAGGAGTTTCGGAAGACTTCAGTCGATTAACAACGAGATGATGAAATGCTCAGACTTTTCAGAGCGACCAATTCAATTTCTGCACATTGTGAATGTGGAATTTGGTTGATATGATTGGGTTGCATGTTATAGTTCTTTCCTTGTTACGAATGACTAATCTTAATTGATCTGCATTTCAGGTTGAGAATTTACTGGATCAGCTTGCGTTGAAGCAGAAAGAAATCGACGAAATGAAGCTGGAAAGAGAATTGATCGCATCTCAGGCCCAAGTGATTATTCTCCAGAAAAGGTTGACCGAAAAAGATGAATTTATCAAAGAACTACGTGCAGTTGCCATTTTGAGCGATGAAAAAGCGAAGGATATTCAGCGGGAGTGTGATGAATTGAGAAAAGAGAATGGTGCGGCAGCTGAGAGGTTGAATTCGCTGGAGGTCAGTTTCGAAGTTACGCGACGAAAACTGGATGATGCAGAGGTCGAACTGGGAGATGCACGTGAAAACTGCAGAAAAGCGGAGATAGAAAGGGGGAAGAATGAAATATTATTGGATTCCACGCGGTTGGAAAATGGGGAATTGAAGAAAGAGAACGAAAGGTGTTCATTACGAATATCGAATTTGGAACGAGATTTGGAGGAAGACCGGAGATGTTGTGATGAGCTGAAAGATGGGAAATTCAGACTAGAAGCTGAACTGGAGCTACAAATTTCGCGTCAGATAAAGTCAGAGTTCAACTTACGGAAGTCATGCTGGAGCGGGATGATTTACGAGAAAATTGTGAGAAAGCTTCACTGGTAATGCAGAGGGAGTTCAGCCAAATTTTTGGATTTCTGAAAGTGAAGACTCTGCCCGGTGAAACAACTGTCTCCAAAATGGACGACCCTCATGGTGATGGTGAGTTTCCTGCAGACTTTTGATTGTACATCGTCGTTATTATTCATATTTTTTGTTTAGCTGAAAGCGGGAGTTCAGTTCAGAAGAGTGCAGTAGCCGGTGAAGGTTTGTCGCAGTCATCAGCTGCTGGTTCAGCTGGAATGAACGCGGAAGTTGCTTCTTCTTCGTTGGAAAGTCGCGAACCCGTTTTCAAGCGGTCTTTGAAACGGAAGTTCCCCTGAGCTGTTTTGAATGTTGTTGTTCGATATGTTTGTTGGAGTTTAATTTAACGGCTGTTTGTTTGTGTCACTGTTTTTAATAACATCATTGTTGCACTCATGGAAATCTCTTCAGGAATACGGAAAGTTTACTTGGTGGGAATTTGTTAGATGTTTCAGTTGATCAGCTAAATGGTGTTCTCAAAATCCAGATGAAGATGTCAATTGTTTGAACTCGAAAGAAAGATCAAAAAATATGGCATAATAGACTGTTGCCCTCGTCCTCGTGGCATTGATTTTTGGTTTTTAAAACCAGCCGAATCCTCCATTTTGTATGGGGGGGGGGGGGGCTCCACGATATGAATGTGGATCATGGTTTGAAAAAGTGACCTTTTGTACGTCGCACCTGGCATCAGAACTTTTAGTACGTATTGGAATTTTTGGCAGAAACGCAAGGATTCGACTCGAGACAAACATGGAGCCAACAAATTTACAAAACTACTTAACCTATCGATGCCCGCTACCTGAAGGAAGCTGGCGATTTCAAAAAATTCTCGCCTTCTGAGTCAGAAAAAAGATACGAATTCAACGCGCTATCTTTCAATTTTTTTGACCAGCGGTCAAAAAAATTTAATGACGGGAACATTTGTCGTCAGTGGGCATCGCCACATTTGTGGCGGTCACTGCTTCTCGATAAGTTACGATCCGAATCGGTCATTCTTGAGCTCATTGGAAAGAAAAAAATCATTCATGGCGGAATATTTAACCAAAAGGAATCAGCTGACCATTGGTCAATAGTTTGGGCAAAAGGTCACAAAAACCCAGCTGCAATTTTCCATCCAACAATGAAAAGATGAAATTGCATCAAAATCAGTTTGGACTTATGCGGTATGACTGCTATTGTAAGATATGTGCTCACTTTCATAATTGGTCACGAATCTGTTTAAGAAATGCAGAACCGCAATCATGATGGACCCGCACTACATGCTTTTTAGAGCGCAGCCTTCCCGTATTCATTCCACATTTCGTGCAACATTCTCGGTTCCGTTCAGTTTTGATACGGAGCGTGTTCTGAGCACCCTCATACCTCCCAATTGAGAAAACAGGCGGCTCATGCGACTCAGGGAACAACATTTCCGGTGTACGTTTTTATGAATTCGGACGGATTGGTCTCGATCTCGTGGTTTGACCGACTTGGCGCCATGCTTTGAGATAGTTGCCACAGTACCGTAATCTGCCAGCTTTTAGACTTAAATGCCTGCATTCTCAATGCTATTTAACAAGCCACAAAAAACCTGCTTGATTTTCTCCGACTTCGGACCAAAAATAGCCAGTGGTCAGTTTTTCGTTTCTTGATTCATTTTTTCCTCTATAATAAATCTTTGTCGTTCTAATGAGCCTAAGTATGAAGAAATCCGATGGTAAGTTCGTGAGATCCGTAATCGTCCACCAACCTATCGATGCCCACTGAAGACAAATGTTCCTTCGAAAATTCGATCATCCACCATTTCATGAGTTTTCGTTCAAATCCCAAATCCTGTCGGATTATGATACAAATGGATGATGAGACTTCGAGTATTTTTTACTGGATTTTTCTAGACAGTGGGTGCCATTATATCGGCGTGGACCCACTGGTGCCAAAAAAGTGCCAAATTGGTCAACTTTAACCACGTGCAGCTGGACTCCGCTGCACGATGATACTTCGGTTCCTGATTCTAATTTTAGACCAGGGTCTCATTTATCGATATCAGTTGTTCGGATGTTTTCAGCTATAATCGTATTGACAGGAAAAATCGAGACCCCGACCCGCCACAAATGTCGTCAGTGGTCTCCAGTAGGTTAACTGAACGATCTGGGATTGGACAATGTTTATTAACTTGTATTCACATCCTCTCTTGCAAAGCCACATTCATCAGTTATCCTATTGAGTTGCATTGGAAAAATGTACCGCTGCCATCCCAGGTGCGTCAACCGTTGCAACGGTTCCATTCCATTTCAAAATGTTTATAACACGATTGAACTGGTCCACTTTAAGCAGCTCCCTCATGTCACTTTTGCTGTCTCTCGTTTGGTAGATCAGCAGAAAATAGGTGATCAGTAAACCAAACACCTGAAACATCCACTACAAATATTCCGCTCAGCTCAAAGATACAAGCGATACTCACTGTTGTCAAGTACTCTTTCGTCAAATTGAAAAATCCGCCAGCGGAGACGGCGATTGTTTCCCGAGCGATCACATCAATAGCCCGTGAGTACTTCTCCATCAGGTTGGCATCCTCTGTGACAGCCAGGTTTTTGTTCATCTGTTTGCGCAACGTTCCACTCTAGAGATTAAACGATGAGTAAACATTTTAATGGTGGATTGCTCCAAAGCCTCACTTGTTCCTGCAAACTGATAAAAATGATGTAGCGCACCAACATGTTCACACCGGTGACGGCCGTGAATGCATATAGCGTTGGCTTAAAGGCGATATCCAGGAGATCACGCATACCAACATCCTCATCAGTTTCCCCTTTGACTGCCTCCAAAGGGAGCTGAAGAAGGGATGCCAGGAGCGCAATAATTGTGATGAGCTCCCTGATGCAGCTTAGAAGAACGATGTAGGAAAACATATCATTCATTGTATCTGATAATGCCTTCAAATGACGGTAAGCAGTCGTGGTCCAGTTGATAGAGAACAGCTGCTCTTCAACTGACCGATTGCTGCTTCGTTTCAGAACGGTGGTGAGATGAGAGAGTGCGGTATACATGCAGCACGCCATATAACAAGCTAAGCAAGGGACTGCAAGGTCTGCGTTACATTGGAACACTGTTGCGACAATGAATACAACGTCAAATTGATGACCATCTGCAGAGCTCGACTCAAACTCGTGCACTTCCTCGGGAAACCATAAGCGCGTAATCTTTAAAAATAACTGTAATGAATAAAAATTTGCGACGGTGACACTAACGATGGAAATCAAGAGCAACCCGATCAGTACAACAGCAATAACGCGCAACGCCCAAATGTGACTAAACGGGATCAATGTCAGCTTGGTGAATGTAGATTCGAATCGACCTAGGAGTTTGCCAAGTTTCCGGAATTTCCAGAAAATGACAAGTAGTTGGAGTGGTGCGTGGACAACAATGGCAACTTGCATGACTAAAGTGATGAGATTGAAAAATTCGAGCTCGCGTAGAACTCGAAGATTGGCTTCCACGTATCCGTTCAGCGCGAAATAAGCAGCGAACATGTAAGGAACAAAGAACAGTGCCGACCAAACTGCAAGTCCAACTCGACAAGTCAAGGTCGGATTAGGTCGGAGAGGGTACGGCTGCAGACCAGTGACTTGCAGGTATCGAATGAACCATTTTGGGATGATGGTCAGAGATGGTTGTTCCACGGTCATTCCTGACGAATATTTTTCAGGTCTCGAACGAATTAGGCAGTGTGTGTCAGGCTCTTGCACTGTTGCAATCTGCAAGACTTGCGAATGTTTATATACGATCGTTGAGGGGTGACGCGCTCGCATACGTTGGACGTGAACGAAGTTCAAACATCACATCTCCCTCACGAGCTGACACCATACATTATGGCGAGATCCGCAAATTCAGTGGTTGTCAGTGAAAGACCCCTGATCTGCGATGTCAGCAGGCTAATTAAGCCACCATCCCCCACGTTGTTTGTACTAGGTAAATTTCAAGCTAGTGAAATAGGTACAAATGACAATAGTCACACATGCTGATCTTGTGGATTTCATGTGGCATACAGTACTGTACAGTACTGTTGTTCGTGCTTGTTCAGCGGCCCGAGAGAACACGTCACAAGGAGCAATGTTATGCGTCCAGCGTTCTTTTCACAATTACATCACCGGGCTACCGTTTTCTGGTTCACCACTCTTTAATCCAGATCGACCGGACAACAGGTCACACAATGGGCAAGCGGTAGATCAGCAATCTAGAGTCAATCGGTGCCAACAGTGCGAAAAAGAAGCCCGGCTCATTGGCGAGACTAATACTGTATACAAGTGGCCATGATCACAGCATCTTGCGGATCGTGCAAATTCTTTGTATTTAGGCCAGTACCAAAACCTGTCTCGGGTTACATGCGTTAACCGCCAGGGGGTCACGAAAATTTCTGCCAGTACATGTTCATGTTCCGAGATCAAGAAAAAAATCGAACGTGGAAACTAAGGGGGAAAGAACCATTAGAGTCATCTTCCAAGCCCGGAATGTACTGTAATGGGACTCAAGTTCTTGCTTAATCAAGCCGTTTAACCGCGAGAAACCCTTTCTGATCCTTCCAACATGATTCATGTCCAGCTCATCCTGACGATTCGAATTAAAATTGCGGAAAAGGATTCCCTAATACATGTTCTATTTCTACCATCCAAGTTATGATCGAGCCAATCACTCATCTACGCGATTGTCGAAAGAGGGTCATTGTTCTGATTTTCAAAATAATCTTTTGTGTTTCTTTCACCATGATGCACTTACAGAACAACAGAACCAACAAGCCATTTATCACAGAGTTGTGTAACTCACACGGGGGTCATTCGCCAGTCTGTATTATTATGTCTAGAATTCGATGCCGTCGAGAAGTCTTTGGTCACTTGGGCGTATGTATGGGAAGACGGAGTATAGCCATAGCTATTGGGAGCATAAGTGAACATTGCCGGGTTACGCACTGGTCCATCATCCGAAAAAGTGACCGTTCTGTGATTCTGTTCCCTATGGCTGTTACCCGCTGACCGTGTTGAGCTATTCCTGGTCATGGAAGTCGGATGATGATTCGGTACGTTGTACGAACAGTTGAAGTGATTCCCAACATAAAGGTCACGTGTTCTTGAATCCAAATCCGGTTCGGTCATGCACTTTCGATGTAGTCTGGGACTGGTGAACCGTTTACCGGATTCTAACGCCAATTCCATGCTGGCATAATGGTGATTGTTACTGTTATGTTTGAGAACGACTTGGTAGGGGTCGTAGTAGTTGCCCCCTTCAAAAGACATCATTTGGCGGTGATTGCGCTCAGCTAGTCTATCTTTTTTGGTCCAGTGCTCATGGAATTTGGCGACACTCAAGTAGACTAGTCCAATCCCACCCAGTTCTTGGCAGCAGAAGGCGACCATGGCCAGGAACATTGAGTAGCCATAGGAGAAGGTGAAAACAGGATCTCCATCACTGCCGCGTTCGTCCTCTTTGTGGTCGAGCTCCTGAACAATGTAGGTGATGAAGAGAACGAGGCAAGTGAATGTACATATGCCCGCCATGACGTAAGTGATCCCGGTGACAAAGATCCAGATTTTGCGGGAGCGGATGAGCAGGTTGGTTATCAGACCCAGAGCGGCAACACCGGCAGCTGATACCAGAGAAGGCATTGATATCATCGTCGCATCTGGTTAACAAAGGAAACCGAGGTCAGTACGCCGTGGTTATTTCAAGATTGAAAATCACTAGGATTACAATGACACAAATCGGTCTAAACGCTTCCGCGTTAGAAGAAACAGCACAGAGCAGAAACAAACGCGCAGATAAATTTTTGCTTAGAATGCGCAGTTGTGACCATTCTGGAATATTCACGTGTTTTAGCGTTTCAGTTTTGGGGTGGCTCTCAATGATCTCTGAATTACTCGTTTATCTGACCTGTGAGGTACGGATCTGGAAACATGACACATTTAACCTTAGCAAGTCCATTTCAAATAGCTTGCACAATGACCTCATAAACTAAACTGGAACTCAGTCGCGTGAGCCAGCTAGAAAATTCCTGCATGGTACCGCTCCGCTGACACTGCTTGACTGGGTGAATGGTCAACAGATTTTGCACTTTTGAGAATACCCAAACGTGTACTAAATTCGGTTTGCCTGATTGAAAGGTCACGACTTATACTCAAGCTCGGCCGAATGGAAAGAGCAGAACGATAAATCTTCTGAATAACTGACGCTCTCTGCACCTCAAACACATTATCACTCATCACTTATAATATTTATCTCCGCTGACTATTGAAAATTTCTTCAGTTGCCACGATCTAACAGTTATTTAGCACAAGAAGCGACAACTTGCAGGAAAACTTGTTAATTCTGATATGAGTGTTCAATCTAGCTCCTCAGGCTTTACAACAATTTTACGAATTGCTCATTATTTATTTATTTATTTTATAGGGAAAGATCCTTCTTACTGCAGCGTTCATCAACAATCAGTCATCTTTCATTTAACGTTAACCCAAAGTTCCTTATTATTCTAACAAGAGCAAGGTTAGTGGAACAAAATGACAGTTCATTTTCAAGATGATTTATGACAGCATCTCGTATGGCAATAACCACAGCGAGACTCGGCAGCCAGCGCAGACGTTGACTAGCAAGTAATCTGGATTTCAATGTCACTTTCTTATGCAAAGTAAACACACCCCAGCCTCCCCAGCCTCATTGGCAATGCTGATACGTTTCTCTTCTCTTATTTCCTGAGAATCACCCACTTTGCCACTCGCCATACACTAAACTAATAGATCACTCAGATCATCTTCCACGAAATTCAAAAGGCCATTTCATAATATAGAATATACAATTGCACTCGTTTCCTGAAGAGTTTTTGTGTAAAAAAACCTATTTGTCAGACTCACATGCTTTGTAAGATATTACGAAAATCGGCAGTTGATTTATTCTTTGCAGATGAGACAAATGTAAATAGCGTCAACTTACATAAAATGCATGTGGTGGCATTGCGGGGATCGACCAGTTTAGTATGATCAGGCACGTAGTGTTCAATCCAGAAGCAATCCATACTTTCTTGCTCAGCTGCAATTGACACATATACAATCTGATTAACAGACCCCCATTCATGAAGCCTTACGTTCTTTCTGACAGAATCGCCACATGCCCGACTCGGTCCTCCGTATCGTATAATTGTGATTCCTCAACTTATACCCAGGCAGACTATTCCTCATCTCCGGATTATTCACCGCCTCCAACACGCGTTCTTCGGTCAGAATCCAATGGTTGGTGACCAATGACGTCATCAAGCACGAAATGGCCACCACATTGAGCAAATGGCTGACGCGAGCTACGGTGCTTGTGCTCCACTCCAGCAGCATGATCCGCGTTGCAGAAAGAAGAGAATGATTCTAATCATATCATGCACATTTTCCAATCGACATCCATTCTGTCACTCCAGGGCAAGGCGAACTATATAGATGGACAGGCAATTACAAGCAACCAAGATGATTTAATCCGTGGATGGGAAAAAACTGGCAAATTAGCCATCAAATTTGATGATCGGCGTCGATGCATGTCAGCTCCTGAGTATGCAATCCAACTGTTTATTTGTGTGTGCGTGCCAATGTGGTAAAAAGGAGAGGAGCTCAATGAGAAACGGGGAACAAGCTCCCCTCATCCCCTGGCATGCTTTTCTTCCCTTGCCTCCCTATCTCTGGTTAAGGAAGGGAGAGATCGATGCAGGCGCGTTGAAAGTCAGAAGCACATTTAATCCAGACAGTGAATGAAGCAGTCAGTCATTCGGGATCAAATGTTCCTGAGAGGCCTTATTTAAATTGGTGTTTTCTCCTCTCTTCAGCATTTTTCAATCCGTTTCTTGAACGAACTGACACAAACAATCAGCGAACTGTTGTTCGGCTAATCTTGTGAGGGTCAAGAGAAATAGAAAATGTTTTTTATTTCTCGTGGAGAAGATTGGTGAAAGATGTTGCTTGTTATGGATGGGTATTGAAATCGATAAGTAGGATATAGGCCGGATTTGGTCATGTGTGCGTGTCTCGCAACTCAACTCCCTGCATGCCCCGGACAATCGTTTCCGCTGTCTCTCTTGGGGGTTCCTCACTCGCCTTCTAATTACCGTTTCCACCACCAGTAATTTGCTCTCTTGCAATTCGGCCCATACTGAACAGACAAGTCCAGAAAATGATTAAAATGTTTGGTATTTCTGAATATTTAACAAAAGATACAATTGGAACCTATCAATAGTATACTCTGATACTCTCCCAGGTTTCCACGACCAAACACTTTGGGTAAAATTAATGAAAGTAAAACATGCTTTTTGGTTAGACTGGTTAGACTCCCAATCACAACAAACGTCCATGAAAAATATTTCATCGTAATCTAAAAATCGTGTGACTAGCGAATGGCAGTAGGTAGGCGGTTCTTCGTTAGGTGCGATCAAAAGCGTTTGATTTCATGCGCATACGAGGTATGATTTGTCGGAATATCTATGCGGGGAAGAATCTTCAGCAAAAGATCGGGTCGCTATCGATGTTACAATTCATCTCCACGTTGGTGAACCTGGCAGTTAGGATCGCCTAATTGCCAACAGACGTGCTGGTAAGCGGCAACTGAACTGAAACAAAACTGTCTGACAAAAACCGACGATTACTTTGACCCCGAGCGACCATTCCCATACCCCTGTACGCTTCCTCAAACACCCTCTTCGCACGAATGCGCTGAATACATGTGGCTGAAATGATCGGTCGAGACTCGAGACTATGTATGTGGTAGATGGACTTCACAACTGGCACAAAAGCAGATCCTGTTTGAAAACTGAGCCTGTTGCTACTGCCCATTTCAGACCTACTTTTATTAAAGTTGACGAACTTATCACAGCCGTGACCGATTTTTTCTACCTGACTTGTATATGGATCGTATCCTATCTACGAAAATCAGGAAACCTATCGCCCCATGTCCCAGGCGTATATGGTGGCCTAGTTCGAAAAAATGATCAATTAATTTATTTAGCATCAGCGTCATCATAAGCCTCGGGAACGAACGGCCACAGAGGGCCCAAACTAAACGAAACTGTCTTTAAACGAAAGGTCCGGTCAGTTCCCAAGTCACCGAATAAGAATTGTTATGATTCGGCCAACACGACTTGTTTTTTTGTTATAAATAGCACGAATCTGAAAACATCCTTGCAAATGGTGAATAAAAGTTTACCATATATAGAATACACCTTGGCGTGCAACATCTGGTTCACAGAAGAGAACTCCCGCTTCGACAGAATAACTTCAGAAAAAAGAAAACATTCGACAGAGAACTTCGACAGAATAACTTGTTGTATAAAATTTTGTCCTCTCACATCTTCTCGATCATTTTTCTCCGCACCGGCGAGCAGGGCATGCTCGCGAATTCCGCACGTGAACTTACTGGGTGAAATCGAGGTCATTCACTTGCACCTATTACTTGAAATCAAACAACACCAGTTGTAATGAGACAACTGTTATCAGTAATTCCAGTCTGTTCCACAATTGGTCGCCGTTTTCTGTATTATCTAACGAAGACAACATATCCGCCAAAATACCCTATGGCTGACCCGTAGCTTAAAACGTAAATAATTCTTTGGAATTACACACACGTTGCAGCTGCGTTGTAGACTGGGGAGTGAATGTATCGCAAATTGAAAAGATGAAATCCAATCCCATCTCTGCGCACAATACAATCAACAACTCCGCACACGTTCTGTGATTTATTAAAAAAGTCTCTAATGCGCGGATGAGAGGCATGACAGGATGATATGGAAAAGGGAAGGTTACACCTGTCATCGACGGACCAATTCCCCGCAGCGCCTGAAGTCTGACGTGAATCTTTGATTGCTCACCCAGGATACAGGAACAGGAAGTAACAGCTTCATGACCACCCTTTGCTCGACCTATATAAGCTGTGCTCATTCAGAGGAATTGGAGTACAAGTCAGTTAGTCAGTTGGTTGGCTGCCCCCATTTTTTGGAATTCTGCAAAAATGACCTCTTGGAATATATTCCACGCTGTTTTGCTACTGTGCTCCGTGATGTTTGTCCGAACCGTGCTTGCTCAAGTCATCCCTGAATCCAATGGACTTAGTTTGGACAATGTAAGTTCTTCACCCGTGAGCTGTTTCCATCACTTTATTTATTTTAGCAAGAGATCCATTTGAATGAGATTTCATTTTAAACATAGCATCCAGTATTTCATCTTCAAAGGCCGGAATATTACTTTCACAGTTGAACCAGCGCTATATAATCGAGACGAGAGAGCACAGAAATTCAAAAGGTCTAACCATAATGCCGGTAATAATGAAAATTTGTCCCCTGCCTTCCAATGTGGAAAGCTTCAAGTGACCTCATCTCCCAAATGCCTTTACGGAAATTCGAAAATTTGTCGTGAGCAGCTAACACTTACCGTGTTTCCACTCAGAAGCAGTGTCACTCAATAATTTCGATTGCACTGCTTTGCGATTTTTCTTTTGTGAGGGACGGAATCCTGATTTTATAAGACCTCGATTTGAAGACTAGACGTATTAGACTCAGCTCATACATATTTACGACCGCAATTTACGCCGCTGTATTTTGGGTTGTGTTTGAGTGTATATTGAGAAGCATAACTCCCCGGTAGCGGCAAGCGTTATCTGACGCAAAGTGAATAGTATGGGTGCTTCGGGTCTGGCCTGGACTTTTCCAGGGTGGGAGGCGTTGCTGTCCAAAAACTGTTACCGTAAACTCTTTCAAAACTGAAAACATTCTACGTATGGTATTCCCCATATGACAAATATGTCGCCGCATGCATGAATATAAACCGTTTCGTAAATTATTGATGAATCTCTAATTTTGTTGACCTTTGCAGTCAGTTGCCGTGCCTGCCTACGATGACGCCGTGCTGGATTATGTGCTCAGGAAGCAGGCGAACGAGAATCTCAGATCCGCCAATTATGCGTTTAAAGTAGGTCTTTACTCAACAGTTAAATTCGAAAAAATACATTGTAAAACACGTCTCCTTTTTGTTTACAGAGAGCGGAACCATTCAAGCGGAACAGATATCGTCTATGCAGCATAAACGCCGTCGCATGTTTCGGAAGGCGGAAATAGGCGCGTCGAGTGTCAGACATGGTAACGCATCCTACCAGTCAGTTTCAATTTACCTCCCAAATTATTCATCTGATCATTCAGAGACATGTTTTTTGTGAGTATCCGAGATTATGTGTTTTATATTTCTCAACAAATGAGGCTGCCAGTTCTCAAATTCTTGCATGGTGTCTTATAAACTTGTTTTTATACTTTCAACTTTTGAACTGAAGAAAAAAACTGCCCCACCACTCAATTACGCTTTTTCAATAATCACAGGATGTAGACCAACAACGAAAAAAAACTAAACCGAAACAAGACTCTTTTGATTATAGATAATTACGAAGATTCAAGTGACAGTTTCCGATGACGACTTTCGGCAGCAAGGTAGACTCCGCATTGTATCGATATCCTCTGCGCAGTCCTGATAAATCCAGTGGCGCACCTAGAAACAACATCAGGGTTACGCCCAAGTGTAAAGCGAAATTTACCCAGGTTAAAATTAGATTTCGGGGAAGAACGGGGCCAGAACTGCGACTTGGATCTTCCTGTAACATTTTCGCAGAGCTTCTATCCGAGAAACAGAACAAAAAACAATTCTCCTGATTACAGTCAAGTAATTTTTTATTTAGCGCAGTAATGACCGTGATTGGCACCACAGTTGATTTCCTACTCGGAATAAAAAATCAATCGCAACACCCTGTAGATAACTTTCAATTTGGCATGTCTTGTATTAACTGTAAACTATCATACATGATATCAATGATGAACATTCATATCAACAATGATATCATTCTTGTTTGTTTCTAAGAAAGTATTCTTGAACAGGTTTGTGATGTGATTCGGGGGGGGGGGGGGGGCGGGGGGGGGGGG
>JAQIWT010000205.1:0-28672 GCA_034696485.1 Isohypsibius dastychi | reverse complement strand
GTTCGCATGGGGCGTGCATATGGGTTCTTATACAGGTTGTCATTATAACACCCGAGGGTTGGGTCGGCACCACCCTGTGAAGGATGAATGGAGCATCCTCCCAGAAGATGACAGCAATTTCCGCTGGTGCTGAAGAGTAATGTTCGACTTGCCGCACTCGCACGAATAATATTCGCATTAACATTCGCCTGGAAGAATTTCCATTTCATTTTTATTTTTACCACTGCATAATAAACGATTGAGTCGCCAAACGTTTTTTTGTTTGCGTGCATAAAGTCAAATGGCTCCTCTTTGATCTTATTCTGTGCCCGTCAAACAATCCGGAATAAGTCCAGACTTGAAAATGAATTTATCTTATCTGAACTGTTCGTCTGTGGAATCTGCATCGGGATTCCTTAATTCCTCTGATCCGGCTTATTTCAGCTACCGCAAAGTTTACATCACAATTTTGTTCACATTGGGTACTTGTGGAATTTTGATGAACATGAGCATGATTTGTTTTCTGATCCGGTCCAAGGCGTACCAACAAACTGCACTGGGATTGCTGGTAATTAAGTTGTTTTTGGCACAACAGAGTGCAATCAATAACCCGACCGTATTTTGGTCAAAAAAATCAAATCCATCTTCTACTGAATCTTATTATGAATATGTTGAACCATAACGAACAACGTATTTTAATATTAAAGCAATGAGATTACGGTTTAAAACTGACTGCCAGAACATAATGAATTTCAGAAATGTTCGTTCTGAATTTCATACTGTCTCTGTCGGTATCACAAAAACACAAATGCAGTGTGCGTTTTTCTTTAGTTTTTGCAACTCTTCATCTCCAACTTTTTTGTCGCGGTGTTCTGCCTACTTCCGGATGGTATTTGGAATTTAACCGTTCAGTGGTATGGAGGCGATCTTTTGTGTCGGATCATAAAGTTTCTGCAAATGTTCAGGTATGTTAGTGAAATACTTTCCCAGTGTTGATAAAAAGTCTGTTATGTTTTAATGTTTTTGAATCTCGTTGACAGAAATTTTGTCATTCCACAATCAGAGGTGATTAGCATGAGCAACAAGAGTGTCAAATTGAATGTTTCAATGAAACGTTTGGGATTAGCTCACCATCGAGTGCGGTCTTGAATATTAAGGAGTGGATCCAATTCAAATAATTTACTCAGCCTATATTGCACCCTGGTGTCTGTAATCAATAGATTCTGCACGAGAACGCCAGCGATCATTAAAAACAATATGGTAACCGTATGAAGCATCCTGGCCTTTTCAACCATCACAATACGATACCGTTAACAGCATCGATCGCCTAGTACTTCACACATCATTTGGATGAAAAACACCTACGTAGAGCTATTTCCTGTGATCCCTGCATGACTCACAACAGATAATTAAACTAATATTTAACTTGCCTCACACTTGTTTATCAATTTTCACCTTACCTCCTGCAATATGGGACTGATTATTAAAACAAAACATTCATCAGGTTCAAAACTGACAGTCGTACGCAAATTTGCACGTGATTAATGCAATGCAACGCGGTGAAACACCATCAGCAGTCTGATTCTTTCTTACTGATTCCGGAAAGTCGCATCTCAGTCCACAAAATTTTCTGCCACAAAAGTGGAGCAATCTGAACGCAAGAATATAATAAAAGGCATTTCTGTTGAATGGGTGATTGTTTTGATCGTAATTTAATAAGCTGCTTTTCTGTCGTATTTCACGTGTTGATAAATGGTTTCATTAATCATCTGTTTTTACAGTTTATACGTAACGACACTAATGCTGACTAGTATCAGTATCGAGACATGCATAACGTTGACTTTTCCGCTCACCAAGTCGAGACGCACCGTGACCTTTTTCCGCGTCAAACTCTTCAGCATCACTTCATGGGTTCTAGCTGCTCTGAGTAGCATTCCTCAGGTAATTTCCTTATGAACTGGTTTGGTTTCAAAGAATTCAGATTGTGCTTTTCAGGCTGTGATATTTCACGTAGAACGTGCGCCAATCTGTGAGGAATTCTATCAGTGTGTAACTCACGGATTCTACTCCCATCCTGCTCAAGAGTTAGCATACACGATGATTACTCTATGCCTAATGTGCCTGCTCCCATTGGCAGTCATCATTTTTTGTTACGTGACCATCGCTGTGCAAATCTCCAATGAAGCCCAAATGGTTTTGAGTGGGTGCCATTTGCATTGCATATGCAACGGTGAGTAGAAACAATTTGAACGTTTACAGGAACGAATAAAAACGAGGCGTCGGCACCAGCCCTTCGTCAGGGGACACGAATGTACCAGAGAACCAGAACATTATCACTGTGGATGTCATTCGTCACAGCGATGTCGTTTGTCGTGTGTTGGAGTAAGTTCGGTTCAATAGAGAATATGACTAATGTTACTGCAGACACATGCAGTCTTGAATCTGCGCTATAAACGCGCGAACGTTAGAGCGCTTTTATCACTGGGTCCGTATTGACTGCTGGGAACCCTACACGGCAAATAGTCTGATTCTCCGCTCACTTGTCAGTGGAACTCGTACTCCGTCGGGTAGTGAGTAGAGATCCGGTGATAAAAGTGTCGTAGCTATCGCGCGGCTACGGGGAAAAATTCTCAAACACAGTTTAAAATATGAACATAGTATACAGTAATATGGTTTCAACTGCGGAAAACGCTTGAACTTCGAATAATAAAAAGGGGAAGAAAACCCGGAAAGTCTGGTCATTTTTTAAGTGGTGACAATCTAATGGAAGTTCTAATTAAAATATTTGCTTGACTGTCGTGAGAAGTAACGACAGATCATTATTTTATTTCCAAATCCGTATTATTATTTTAGCAGAACATTTTGCACTTTAGAATTCGAAACACATATGATGCGTCATGTCGTTATTGGTTCAATAAAGTTCTAACAATTTTTGAATATTGAGAATATTATTTAATTTTTAGGGAGACAACTTTTTTTCTAACTTTCAAGAACTACGGTTTTTTTCCAGCTCCATATTACGCGACCATGATTGCCCACCTGTTCAAGTACATCATTTCACATCAAATACTTGGTGCCATCTTCTGCTTCGGTAACTCGAGTGCCACCTAACCACGGCGTATTCAACTTTGTCATCCTTCTCTAGGAACTAGTTTCTGCGTCATAAATCCAATCATTTTTGGAAGCTTCATTCTGACGAAGGAGAAAACCAAAGTTTTACAGCTACGACACGCAGCTCCCGAATTAACCAACATTTCATAAAACCTTTGAATTTACTAAGCCGGAATAATTTATTCAGAAAGCAGCGCTGAACCATATCTCGTCCACGTTATTTTGCTCATGCCTGACGATTCTTTATCAAATTCCTGGTACGATTAACAAAACTCAAGTCAAAACATTTGAATCAGTGTGGATAGATTACTGTTCAAGTTGGTGTGTCTGGTTCGAGTGCAAGGTTCGAGCGGAAATGAATTCCAGCTACAGTCGGGGATCATGTTAATCCGGCATTATTCGCATCTTGAAAATCGATGTCGGTCTGAGTATTCCAATTACTCTACAATTAAAGCTTCAGGAACTAGCCAACCGCTTCGACATCACGTTATTTTTCACGTCAACTAGGATATAATCTCGCGCTTTTTAGCGAGATTTTACTCTGAGAGCTTCATAATCGTCGCAGCTTCCTGTCAACAGGGCAAAATTTTCCTGGAGAATTTTTTTTCATAATAACGCATTCTTCTGTTGTTCAACAACTATTCATCCGGGGTACCTTACTGGATGGCTTGAATCCGAATCCGAATCCGAATCCGAATCCAAAGGAATGCCACCAGTGGAGACCATAACTAAAAATGTATTATTATCTTTTCGACAAGGCGCGACCTTTGCTTCTACGACCTTCCCGATTGCGGCCGAAATGGAATATTTGGAGCTCGAATCTTCGAATCGCTTCATCCAGATCTATGTCCTTTTCACTCTAGCAGCAATCGGATTTTTCGGGAATTTGTTACTAACCGGAATTCTTTCCGCAAAATTCCATGCAAAAAAGTGTCTCAGCGATATTGATTATTTGATACTCCATTTGGCCATCGCCGACCTTCTGGTCATCAGTTTTTGTGTTTTATCTGATGCAGTTTGGAAACTAACATACTGGTGGCTTGCTGGTAAAGTTTCCCTTTTGAAGATGATTTTGTCTTGAAACTTTGCATTCAAATTTTAGGAAATACTATGTGCAAGATGGTCAAGTTTATGCAAATGTTCGCCCTTTACGCAAGCACTAACATCATTGTAACAATCAGCCTGGATCGCTGTGTAGCTATTTGTTATCCCTTGTCGAGATTCGACCAACACAAAGTTGTTCGCCTCTTGACCTTTCTGTCGTGGTTTTTCGCTGCCGTTTGCGCTCTGCCACAGGTAGGTATCAACCATATTGAACTTAAATTTCTGTAAAACTGACCGCATTCGAATTGTGTTGAACAAGCCGATTGATTTCGTAGCTTCTCGTGTTCAGAACTTTACATCCGCCGGCGACCGAAAAAGACGGGTTTCTCTCGGATCTTCAATGTGTGACCCATGGTGAATATTACTGTTGTGATAACGATGTTCTGAATCCGAATATTAAAAATATCAAACCACAATGTGATTTTGCGTGTTACAGATGCTTATTCGGAAGAATGGCAGCAATCAGCGTACCTGCTTTTCACATTCTGTGTCATGTTCGCCGTACCACTTACCCTGATCATCACCTGCTACGTGCTGATTTTCCGGAGATTACACCTGGAATCAGGGATTAAGAACAGTGAGCTATTAAAAAAATCGGATTTTCCAGACCTGGGTTTGCACGGTTTTTGTGACCTAATATATGGAACCACTAAAAGGACAGGAAAAACTAATTACTTGTCAACCAAGATGACTTTTCCGTAAAGTAAAGTGCTGAGTTAAATTTTCAAATACTTGCAACAATCTCAAATTTTTATGTTGTACTCACACTTAGCTTTGCAGGAAATTTAAGCTTCACCTCAACCATATCAAATGCTACGACGAACAATCGGGAGAGGATGCTTACGAAGGCTAAAATGCGGGCTCTGTGGATTTCCGTAGTCGTCATAATATCATTTGCCGCTTGTTGGGGTAAAAAAATAAAAAGACTTGCGTACAAAATTTTGAACTGATATAGAAACAAAAAATTGGCTTTGAAGTTGAGAACAGTTAATTAGAATTCTGTTGCTTTTTGGGCTTGTTTCCTTTGTTGCTATTGTTGTGCTTGATTGCAGGTCCTTATTATCTGGCCATGCTTTATTTCATGATTGTCAAGGATGAGAGGGATTTGCATGTACAAACAATGTCACAAGTGATATTTTTCTTCGGTAAGTCTTTGAAAATGCTTTGTCGGTACGTGTGAGTGCTCCAAACATCTATCGGTCTGGATTGTAGGGATGGCGAACTCGGTCATCTTTCACCCTCTAATTTATGGATGTTTTCACGTCTCATGGCCAGGTATCATATCGCACAAGAAAGCACCTGCACCCCTCATCAAAATTTCATCACCGACCGCCCTCCCAAAGACACAGTTTTCAACGACGACGTCGAGGTCCCGTCAAATAACCAAAAATTCAAGCCTTCGGCGCTCCAGATCTACAAACATATAATCAGTTGTCGCTAGAGCAGAAAACTACCAACCAGGTAGCCAAGATTTTAGCGAAGATTTACTTAGGCAGTTTGCTCTCACCGTACCATTGAATGCCGAAGAAGTGCGTGACAATGTACTGTAGCATTCTCTCTGCAAAATGGAAATATGTTATCCGAAGCTTGACCCGTTTTAAACATGCCCCAGACTGTCGTCGCGAGATTTGCGTTTACAAATATTTACAAAGACGATAAAACGACCTTCTATCTGTACAAAATTCGTTTTTCTGATTGATATGGAAACCGCAGCTACACCGAAAGCGGCGTACCGAGCGCAAGCGAGAACACACATAAGGGTACTGATCAGTACCTTGATCTGTGGAATCTACAAAATACCTGTAAACTGAATCAAGAGTTTTTTTACGATGCAAGTGCCTATCTTAACATTATGTGGGAGTGGCTGCTAATCCTGGTTGTTTGCCACATGAATCCTACATTCGGGGACCGCCGTCAGACGAACCGTAATTTGTGGACGACTGTGCATCAGGATGTCAATCCACTCCGCGATGCTAATGGAGTAAGAGGTGAATACAAAATCGAGGGCCACGATAAAGCAAATGGATCAGCACGGGTTGGGGAATCTGTCACCGTGTCATGCATATTTCCTGCTGGAAACGGGCATGACAAAGAAATACGTTGGATGAAATGTCCTGACATCCAAGAGAGATTTTTCAACAGCAGCGGTACTTGTATTGACGTAAGCGATTGATAATTCATTCGAATGGTCATGCGGTCATTGTGGGTTTGTTAGTTTACCAAAAGAATGAAGAAAGACCACGATTTCGCGTATCTGCGACTGAAAAACATCACAACGAACGATGCAGGAATCTACTGGTGTCAAGTTGACTTCTCCAGGCATCGCGGTGGTGGTGAAAATCTCAAGGAATACACTGCAAACGCAAGTGTCAAAGTGGAAGTTTTACCGTTGAAACGAATGCCATTCATTGACGACAGATTGATTTCGAAAACGACCGTTGACAAAGTTGTGATGACCACGACTTATTTGACTATACTCACGTCCAGTTGCCCCCCTGGCCAAAACTCTCTTGACAATGTGTCGTCGTCTGAACCCAAAGACACGGTCATGTTTGCATTGATCCTAGTGCCACTGGTTCTGCTCGCCATATGTTTTATTGTGGTGTTCTCGTCGTACCGGTATCGCAATATCAGAAAGAAAATAGAACAAATCCAGCTTGGTCAACGCAGTCGAAATGTAAGTTCGAACATCATCGATTTCAAACCAGTAAGTTCCAGTTCCTTCTGCCGTTCACATCACAGTGCCTAACTGTTATATCCTGAGTGAAGTTCGACTGCGAGGCGCATTCTTTGGACAGTCTGATACCCGACATCTTCGAGATCTCAAGAAGTCGTCTCCTGGTGGAGAAGAACCTCGAACGTGGGGAGTTTGGGAAGGTCATGCTGGCCAGGCTGCTACCACCAAAGCCTTGCTTTTCCAACAGTTTTACTAGAGTTGCCATCAAAACCACGCTCGGTACAGTGTTTATCGTTCAGAGTTGAAATATACTGAGTTGCTGTTTGTCTAGATCGAGCTTGCCAGGACGACCACGAGGGACTAAGAACCGAAATTGAGCTGATGAAAGACATCGGAACACACTCGCACGAGAATATCGTTTCGATCCTCGGATGTTGCACTGAAAAACAGCCATATTATCTCATACTGGAATACGCGGCAAACGGGAACCTGCGTGACTTTCTGAGACAGCGAGCCGCAGGCACTTCAAGCAGAGGCTACCTGGTACCATGTGACATTGAAGTTTCAAACTTGCTCGACTTTGCATTGCAAATAGCGCGTGGTATGAGACATTTGGAATCTCTTCAGGTAACCAACAACTAAATATTTTTTACAATCACGATCACAATGACGATGGACTTGTGGTTTTACCAGATTGTCCACCGAGATCTCGCTGCTAGAAATGTGGTGGTAACCGCGGAATACACAATGAAAATTGCCGATTTCGGTTTGTCGCGTAGAACCACTACCAAAAGTTACTACCGGAGAACGAAGCCTGTACCAGCGTAGTAAATTTGGTTCCGCCAGTTTTTATGTTGTTATCTTCTGCAGGGAAAATTGCCTATCAAATGGATGGCGCCAGAAGCATTGGTGAATGATGTTTACACGTCGAAAAGTGATGTGTGAGTAAAACCATAGCGAGACTAACGGTGTTTTAATCTCACTATGGTAAAATGGGCCAGCAGCAGTTTTTATCTGTGTTTGATTTTTTGCCGGTTCTAGATAGATACTTGGTATTCTAGCAATTCTCTCATTATTTTTTTTATCTTGGTGTGCTTTGTTACAGGTGGTCTTTTGGAGTTGTTGTTTGGGAGATCTTAATGTACGGCGACACTCCGTTTCCCACCGTGTCAAACCCTGAAGAACTGCAAAGAATATACTGCTCAGGATGCCGGCTACACAAACCGGACGCTTGCACTCCTTTGCTGTACGCAGTTCGGTATATTGAAACGTATGAGCGGAATTTCCACATTTTTCATATTTTCAGTTACAATATATTATGTGATTGCTGGAAAATTTCCGCCGATGATCGCCCTACGTTCGCAGATTTATTCAACATATTACAATATCTCGAGACCAATTCTGGTCAGCAATACGTGGAAGTCGGGCAGCCGGTTAGAAGTTCGATGTTCAATTTGTTTTCTCATCTCTAGCAAAACGCTGTTTTTTAGATCACCCGTAATTCCGTATACTTACCTGTGGAGGACAACCCCACCTATTTCTTTTCAGTGTAACACTGGATTCAGTAAAAAAAATTGTTGCTCTCCCATTAGAAACGCAAATAAAATGTACACAGAAACACTACTCGCTAGACACAGTGAACTTTTTTTGAGCAAAAGAACCGGAGAAATGTATGAATGGACTATCCAATTTATCCGTGCTCGCACTGACTAACATCGTTTCCTGTCTGGCGAAGACTCCTACTGTGTTCCCTCTTTCTTCTTGAATGCGATGACCTTTCCATCTTAGTCGACCAGCGCATGCAGCACCTATTGATCAGTGTGAAAAAGATGATGAAGAGTACTGACGCAGACAGCTGCAAATGACAGGGGTAAAAAGACAATTGAGTTATTCGGTGCTGACATGATAGAGAAGCGTTTTTATTGTATCTCGAAGATTAACGCTAGCTTACAATCATGAGGCCCACCAGAATACCAAATCTAAATAGAACAACGAATTCAACGTTATTGCGAAACAATAAAGGTCCAACAAGAACGAACCCAAGTCCAGTGTCTCCAGACCCAAGAATGTTGACGAGATAGTGGCTCCATTCACAACAGAACCGGTCAGTTTCTGAGCCGCAACAAAACGCAGGAACCCGAAAATCAGGTGACCATGCGGGGCAAGTCAGAACCACGCATTTGTGGAATCCAGTCAAGTAATTAATGCTGTTGCAGAATATGCAGCGTGAGTCACTTTGATTACCTGCGACAAATAACAGCTTGGTAATCAGCGATCGGTTGCTTCTTTTAAAAACTACAATGGACAGTAAGTATCAGGAGCAACGTCCATGAATTTTATTTGATTGTTTTTAAATCGGTTTCCTTGAAATCACAAACTAAAATGAAATGTTTGTGCATCGTGTCACAAACAGTAACATTCCTGCCTGGATATGCAGTATTGATATCCAAAACGCACATTACCGTAGAAAACGCAAAATGTGGACGTCTTAGATTGAAACTCTTCCGAAACCTACTTACTGATCATACGGTAGTGTTGGTAATCCATGAATCACAAATAAACAATCAATGGCAACACACCGATAATTTTGGTATAAAACCAAACAGATTTGGGCGAATGTTTCCAATTTTTTTTCCAAAATAAGAATTAATGACGGCTTTTAGATAAATAGAAACAGAATTTCAAACAAGGCAGCAAACATGTTCTTAGTTAGGCTAACTACTTAGAGCAACGTGTCAGATGAGCTGCCGGACTACTAACAAAAAGGGCAGTGTCAAGAAACAGGAAATGCGTGTCGGAAACGGAAGGGCAAATGAGCTCCTTGGAACGCCCTTAGCTACTTGAAATTAGATCCAGAGCGACTATTTTCTTGGACAGATAGAGCTTTACGAATTGATTGTCAGAGGAATTAGTCGACTTACTTTAGAATACGTTCTTTAAAATGGAAACAAAAAGCGATCTGTCGTTTTTTGCATCAGTAATCGGATTTGTGTTTTCAGTTTTCAGTACAATAAAGCCAAGACATTTCCAGTGATGTACAACAATAGTACTGATATACATTTACATTTGACCGAAATTGTATGGTTAACATGCAAGCAAACCAATATTAATAGCACAGCTGAAATGATTGTTTTGTTTCATGATCAACGTTTTCAGATAATCTAAGCAACCGCTCTTCGTGAAGTGTGCTTGGAAAACAGTAAAAAATAGAAACGGTCGAACTGGAAACATAAATTTGGTCATCGCTTTTCAGGCTTCTTTTGTCACTGAACTGTGGTGTACATTTTGGAAGTGAGCATTCACAAACAATGGCTTCTCCTAATCGACTGAAATTTTCGTTTGGTTTCGCGGTAATTGTGATTGGACTGCTTCAAATTGGATGTCAAATCGGAGGTAAACACAGTTTTTACTTTTCTGGAAATTCAAATTTTATTACACTCTATGTAAATGACCCTGTTTTGCGATTCATCTTTCTTCCCCAGTATAGTTATTTGGTCGTTCACTCTGAACAGTCGAATTCGCATTTATGTACGAAAATACTCGCATATAAATATTCGCATACGATAATAGATATTCGTACAAATATTCGTGTACGATAATTACGTATGGTGTCGTGGGCTTTTGACCACCAAGAATAATTCATTCCCCAGCTTTTGTGGTTTTCAAGAAAACTAATCTGAGCACATTCATTTCGTAAACATTTGCCGTTCATTTTTTTCCACGATATCACCACAAACTGTTTTGTTGCAGTGGAAATATCAACAGTTGTGTTTGATTCCCATGACACCGCAGAAGATTACTTCAAGAGCGGAGCTTGGCTTGGAGGGTTCGATATGTTACTCGGAATGATCCTCATTGCATCATGGTATTTTCAATCGTCCCGGTGTCTCCACTATATTGCAATCATCACGAATGCTCTAATCATCGCGTTGGGGATTGCATACCTGGCTTTAAGGGCTCACTGGTACGTCAACGATCCGACTTATGGTGACCTTTTCTCCGATTGCTTACAGTGGTACTGGCCGCAGACGTACATGTGGAACCAGCCTCCTCATTGCAGCGCTCAGGCAATCAAACAGGTCCTTGCGCCAGTAATGATGGCGCTTTGTACACTGAAAATTTTAATCTGCATTGCCGGTGTGGTCTTGTTTCGGTTTACGCCGAGAAAGAAGGTGGAAGTTGCACGAACAAACTTTTAATAAGTCTGTTTTTGCTTTGCGTCTCGAGCGATTTTGTTTCTCTGCATAAAACTTACTTATTCGAAAATGTTCATTTGTGTCTCGGGTTTTGAACAAATTTTCAAACATATGAGACTTACTGGGAAATCAGAATGGCCAAAAAGTATCAAAGTAATAAATTGAGAAATGCCGCAAAATATGTTTTAGTGTTTGTCCACTGATTCACTATCAACAGACAAACTGTTCGATGGAAATCTATTTCCAGATTGAATTCATGACCCCCGTGGTTTTTACTGATATTCACATGGCTCTAAATTTATTTCGTCTCGATTTTTGCAATACGATTAAACTTCGAAGCATAATACATAGTGAAAGTAAGTGGTGACCTTTTCCGTTCCGACTGAGTTCCACTTCACGCGATGTTTCGCTAATCCCGTGGCTCCCTTGAGTAAATGAGGTGCGTCAGTTCGCAGAAGTTTAGAGTTTACTTAATTTGATAGGTCTTTGGCAAACAAGGAAATGATTAAAACCATCTGCCCAAAAGGAACGGTACTCATTATCCTCCGCGCAAATTTGGTTTCCAACGTATTTTTCGGAAAGATGGCTGGCATGATGTCAATGAAACTAGCCAGTGAAGAGAACATTTATTTCATGGATAGCTATCCCCAATTATACACCAAAGCCCTGAAACTATTTGGCCTTTTTCCGTGGCCACGCCATGAAAAACCGTCACGTTTGCGCAAACGACAACTGTTGCTTTCATCTTTTTACGTTACTTTATTCTGTCTCACCGTATCACATTTTATCTACTTATATTTTGTCACAATATCCCAACTGGATAGACGAACTGTGGTCAGTATGCAAGTGTTCAATTTCATCCAGTTTTATCTGTCTGCAATTATTGTCATTCCTTTATTCTGCGTAAGCAGTCGGACCTTAGTTTCAACATGGAACGAGCTGGCAGATTTCCAATCAACTTCCTCCGAAAGCGAATTTTTAAAGAAAACGTATAAATTTACTGGATGCTCTATTCTGCTGACTCCACTGAATATTTTTATTTTATTCTGCTTTAAAATATCTGGCTCACCAAAATATGGCCCGTTTTTTGGCTACGACATCCCGACATTTTGTGCAGGCCTGCTGGATGGCATCGCTGTGTCTTCCAATATTATGATTCGAAAAACTAGTTTGGTGGCGTTAGGGGTGATGTCTTTGACAAGTGGAATATTTTTCGAAACTATCAACGAAAATATTCGTAAGATAGTCGCAGATCAACAATCTTGCGCGAAAGAATCTAATCGGAAGTTGGTCTGCTTACTACGGCAACATTCCGCTTTGTCGAGAAACGTCTATAAATTCAACCGGATATTTCATCCCATTACGTTTTTCTTTACTTCATCGGAAATTATTGCAGCGACTTTTCTAGTCAGTTATTTATGGAACAGCGAACTTGAAATTGACATTGGCGTCATTTTGACAAGGAATTCAAACGATTTCTCGATTTACATGGTTTACTGCTTCACCGTCGAGCTGCTTCTGTTTTACCGGATATTCTCCGGTGTTTATCTCAACCACAAGGTAAATTATTTAATACAAATATCATCCAGCATACGGCACTACGGATATTTAATTTTACTGGCTGATATGTAGGCGCATTCCATTGTTTCGATTATCCACAGCATTTACGAACAGGATTTTTTGAGCAACTCAACTCGAAAAGAACTCAGGGCAACACTGGACAGACTTCGCGATTGCCCGGTTACAATCACCGGATATGGGCTGTTCTCCCTGGACAAACGATTTATTCTGACGGTGAAAAATTAGGTCTTCTTGAAACTTTGTTCGACGGCAATGTTTTTCTTTAGTTAACGGGATTATTCGCAACATATTTTGTCATTATCAATGGCATTGCGCAGCCGCCGCCACAAACATCGCTTGACCTTTCGTATCCAGTAGTATTTTTTAACGACAGCCGGCATGGATAATGAATCCTGGATTTATGACAGTTTAAATATTATTTCTGTTATTCATTTCTTGAGCTTAACAACATTAAAAATAAAGCTATCCCTACTGTGAAAAAATAGAGCAGAACCGTGGTAAAATTGTTTTTTTGTGAACTGGCTCCACCTGGGTAATGCATCCACCTGCGCACGGAATTTTTTAAGATTTTCATCTGAATCACTTCTACCTGCTCTGACATGACAGAAATGAATTACATCGTTCTCAGTTGTGATGTTCATTTCAAACTAATTAAAGTGCTATACAGAAATTTACAGTGAAATTTAAAGTGCTAATACAGAAATTTTGAAATATTCCGTAATCAACATTTATCTTGCGTTACCATATCGGAAATACCAAGGGTACTCTCGCAAATCCATTAAGTGGCATCATGTGTGCTGGCTGTTTTTCAGAATAAAATGGCATGTGATATGACTAACGATCATTATGGCTTGCTCGTCATACTGTACTGCATGGTAAACTAGGGCAGCGTTCTACCAGCAATCCATAAATGCTGTAAGCTGCCTAGCTTGCACGCGGCACTGGCGGCAGCAGCGCCTTGGTTATCCGTGTTTTCCGCAGCCATATAATTTAAAAGCGCGGTATCATATTCGGGATTAACAATAAAGTTCTGTAAAACATTGGTGCTGCTGAAGCCGGTCGATTCATTTAGTACGACATTTAGTAAGTTATTGAACTTGAATTACTGAATTTATTCCAACTGCAATTTAATTTACCTTAATGTTATTTATATTTGTTAAAAAATATTAAACAGTGAGATTTATGAATGATTTCTTAACTGATTTCTTATCATTTCAGCAAAACTGTTACGCATAATTTGTACTGGATTGCCTATTTCATCGCTAGCATTTTCTGTTACAAAACACGAACGGAAATTCGTATATTTCTCAATATTTAGACTGTAATACTAGGTGAATAATCGCCAAATCTATTTATAAAAGTAATACGAAATGACCAATTTTTTATCTATGATATATTGGTTCTTTTTCCCATTTTTGAATAGCCAATTATAATGTTTTAACGTGTTGTTTGTGAACGCTTTTATTTAAATGATTTAGACGGTTTCAACAAAGAAACAAATTAAAAACTCAAAACTTCAGACTGATTAAATATTTATTTTTCATTTTCCATAGCATGAATTGATTATTGTGATCGGTAATCTTATAGACTTCACGGTAAATTTACCATTACAGAAATTATTTCGAGATAATGAAATTTCAATTTTGTGTGTATTTTGTTAAACAACAATTCATAGTTTAAAATTATTTTCCGCTCGTGATAGGCTCAAGAAAGTATTTAGTAAACAGGTTCATATCATGTAGCATACCAGTCTCCAAGACGTTAGAACATTAACAAATATAAAAAATTCAATGCGCACCATCTGAATAAATACAGTATTAAAATGAATGCTGTATTGACTTAATTGGATCAACAATCACAATTTAATACGTGATAAAATCAGCTGAAACACTATCCCAATTATGAATGTTCAAATTCATTACAAAAAGCATATTTTTAAAGGTCACCCTCATGATATTATTCGTATTTTGAATCATGCTACACGTGATATTCGTCAGCCATCCATCACATCCAGCCGGCAGAATACACACCAGCTTGACTCAAGCCGGGCAAGGCAAAATCGTTTCAAACTGCGTCGTTGGTGAAGTGCTGGTGGCTGCCTGCCATTCCATTCCATAAGCCATCAGATAGGCAGCAAGCAATAGATCGAAGAAAGGCTTGCAGAACGAGTAAAGCCGATAGCTTTTTCCTTGAACAAGCTCTCGCTTATGGCAGAGCCTAGGCAGCGGAAACGAAGGCAATACACAAAGCAACTGCCGTATGGTATCAACCCACACTGCATATAGCATGTCAATGAGAAACACAGCCTTTATCGAACAGATAGAAGCTTAACCAGTCTAGGCTTTTCAACGTACATTCACATTATTAACGGGCAAAAGCTGTGTACGTTTGCAAAAGCCCGCTTTGCCGGAAAAAGGTCCAACCCATTTTTTACCGGAACGTCTTCCGAAAAGCAAGTAAGTTTATCATTAAACGTGTGTTTCTTTTTGATTATGGTAACTTGATATTTGTCCTTCTCGATGAGGCAGTTCCGGTGCTGTTGTTACTTCTTTTTGCGATGTGCGTTACTTTGTTAAATAATCACCGGTTCGAAGCGAACAACGCTGAATCGGATCGCTACTGCTTTTGTTACGCGACCCGATTTGCCGGAAACCGCAGCCAGTGAATGAGTGGAGGCTGAAATTTTAAGCCGAGAGCTTGGTTAGGTTCTACAACACAAATTCGTACTTGGTGGATCTGGAGTTCTAACAAGAGTTTCGAGAGATTTTCTTTCCATAATTCTGGCTACTGTTAGAAACAGGAATTAGAGTCAGAGCTCAATAGTATCCTTGCTGACGAGAAGACCTCAGGTCAGCCACCGAAACGCGGACTGGTCATCTGGTAACTAAGATAATGGTAACCGTAAATGAGATCCGCACGACAAACCTCACCTGGCATCTTTACTTGTTAAATGTGGCAACAAAAATCCGACACACTCAATCTCAAATTTGGACATAAATTTTTAAATTTGAATTCAAAGTTACTGATGGGGTGAGGAGAAAGAAATAACGAATCGAGGAGAAAGAACGCCCAGCTGTACTGTACTTTTGGATACTGAAGTGGTAGCGGGTATCCTAAGACCATCAACAGGGTTGACGTGAGCAGGCAACTATGGCCGTGCGTCAGCCCTTTCTCCGCGCAATTTCTTGTTTTCGAATTGGTTTGATTTGATCTGGTTTGCAAATTTAATTTTTATTCCGAACACGCGATTTATCTCACTCAGCAGTGTCGTTCTTGTGGATTTGGAAGAAGAGATAAGGTTCAAGAAGTATGTTTGTGATGTTAGATTCATGGGGAGGTGTGCACCCTACCCTGTAGAAGTGCTGAACTCAGTCCAACAACGTGTTTGTTCTCATTAAATTATTTTAGCAATTTCTCTTCCAGATCTGCATCGCAATCATGGTCAGAAATAAGGACAGCTCAAAACCCCGTGGGAAGATGTCAGCTTATGCGTACTTTCTTCAAACATACCGTGAGGAGCTCAAGCAGAAGAACCCCAACGGCTCCGTCAACTTCTCAGAATTCAGCAAATCCTGCTCCGAAAAATGGAAGGTGAGAGTTATCTCCAGAAAAGAGTGTGGTTCTGATGATTCAAGAGCGTGACTGCATTGCTGTACTTGCGTTCTGGGGTGAAGTTGCAAATACATCTTTTCGGTTTCGACAGGTAATGGATGAAAGAACGAAAAAGCGATACAACGATATGGCTGCTGGAGATAAACGTCGCCATCAAGCAGAAATGGCAAACTACACTCCAGCACCTGGTGAGGGAAAACGTAAACGAGGAAAGAAGGACCCAAATGCTCCAAAACGTTCGCTGTAAGGTTCAGTGAAGCTGTACTTGCTAGCATAGCGTTGAAGTTCGTGTTTTGGTTTTTAGATCGGCATTTTTCTTCTTCTGTGCGGAGGAGCGCCCGAGAGTCAAGGCAGCGTTGAACAACACCAACTCAGTGTCCGAAATTGCCAAAGAACTCGGACATCGATGGGCGCTGGTCAAACCTGAACAGAAAGCTCGATATGAACAACAGGCTGCGAAAGACAAGGAGCGATATGAGAAGGTAAGATAAAATTTGCCTCGTCGCCAACGTTTTCGGATTTCAATTGCGGTTCTTCGTGACCGTCTCGTTGTTTTCTGTTCAAATGATTTCTGCTGTTGCACGGTGTTTCTGACAATTATTTTTCTACTTCCAGGAGCAGAAAATTTACAAGGCCGGAGGTCCTGGACGGGACGGTACTTCAAGAATCCCTCAGCCTGTTCACGTGAGTTACCAATCATATTGACTTTTTTATCGCAAAACGTGCTTTCCGCATGTTTTGCCGTTACCGGTCGAATCTAGTTTCTTATTTGCGAAAATTCCTGGAAATTCGGCTATAGTTTTCTCCTAGAGTTTTAATGGTGGGTCGTTATTTTATTTTTTTCATCTTTTTAGCACGAGGAAGATGAGGACGACGAGGAAGAAGAAGAGGAAGAGGAATAGAGGAGTGAAACATGACCGTCGGCGCTACCTCAGTTTGTATAAAAAACTTAGTGTATTTGATGGATATCCATGAGGTTCATCAGCGAATTGGTTGGCTGTTGAGATTCCACATTTACTGTCCGATCTCCACTATACTATTCTGTAATTCATAAGCACCGATGTTCATCGCACTGTTATTCGGATTGTTTCTTATAGTTTCGTTTACATTTCTCAGTATTTTGTCGCTGTTCATTTTACGCAGTTAAATGCAGTATATTCGTATCTCGAGTTGATTAAAAACCGAAAACAGTCGACATTTATTACTTAAAATGGACAGCACCGCAAAACACTGCACTTTTAGTCAAGTTGTTAGAATTTCGTGGTATGTTCTGCAGCATCAGTACGTACGCTGAAGTGCTACTTCGATTTGAAGGCAGTGAAAAAAACTGGCAGATGAAAGAAAGAACCCCGGAAAAAACCGTTAATCATAACTCGTAACAACACCTGTCGATATTTGCCATCAAGCGTAGTTTGGTGGGAGTGCTGAACGTCAAAATAACAAAGGATCCTTCACTACACGTTCTCGTCTCTCCAGAACAGTTCAGACAATATTTTTTGCATTAAAATATTGGACAACATCTCGAACTGCCGCAAGGAATTGTCTGGAAATCCTGAACTTTTCTTCAAACGTTGGAAAACGATGCAACTGAAATGGATTTCTAGGTTCCTTATAACAATAATGATAGTACTCATTTCAAAACGTGCGAAGTTTGAAACTGCCATAAACAAAGGTCAGTCCAAATGACGTGATTTGCAGAAACGATAAAATAGTAATGTTGTACATAATCGACACTTGCGTAGTGGTTTTTGGAATTTTCACAAGAAACTTCCGCATTACCGCAAAAATGACGAAAAATCATCTTTAGTTATGTGCAAATCACTCAGTCTTCTCGTGGACTATTTCTGCTACGTGCGCAATTGTTTTAGTTTCTACGAATATAAAAGTCTGTAAGTACGTCAAGCAATTAAGGTTTCTGCGCTTTCGGTTGTATCGGTGGGAGGGCCATGGCTGATTGATTTGTTGTCTCGATCAGTCGCTAAAAGTTATGGCGAAAACTTGTTTTTTGGCGCAAAATAACTGAATGCAGCTGATAAAATTCAGCCTTGCCTTGATGGGTTATTTTGATAAAAGTTCAATATAAACGTTTTTACAGGCCAAGTTCCGCAGTGCAGTATTTAGTTTTCACAACTGAACTTTTCGCGATTATATTCACACTTGTTGCTCACAAGATTTAAACGCTGAATTTATTGAAGTTTGATCATGGATCTTTTTGGCGCTTTTGGAGATTTCGCATCGGCTGCTGGCCATTCAATGCATTCGTATAATGGACGAGCTGGTCATCCTTATCCACAGAGCGTTCCGGCGGAACTTAACAAGGAAGCCGAGAAATCGAAGTACGTTTCATGTTTTCGTCATACCAGCTCGAAAAAAGTTATTCTACAAAAATGTTTCAGAATTTGATAAATTGTGTAAAATTAATTCATCTTCAATTCTTGCAGAAAACAACCAAGGAAGAAGTTGAGTCGTCAGAGCTCTGAAACAACAACCCTCTCTTCCGCTTCCGGCAGATCGTCTAGGAATCAAAACAAGTTCATGGCACAAAATCAAAAACGCGAGAAATCAATCGTGCCAATGCGGGAGGAGGAAAAGCAAGCTTCAACCCCGATTCAGGCATGGTTTGAGAACCTTAGAAAAAACAAGCGCGTGGAGAACAATTTGGAGAGCAAGCGTAGTACGAAATCTCCTGATCGACCACGCGCGGATTCCATGTCGTATGATATTCGGGCGATGGACTTTCTTATATAGCCTGCTTGTTATCATAACTGAAAGAAATTTCAGGATGACTTGGTTTCCGTAATTTTGTCGCGTTATAGAAACTACAGCTTGCTCATCAATACGCTTTCAAATTTCCAATAATTACTTTTCGTTTCTTTTGCATGTAAATAAATAGTTCACTTATTGTACATTAAATCCTCTTGCGCGAAGTCGCTTCATTCCAACGAAACACTTTTCTTTGTTTTAGTGCTGCAACATTTGGAAAGAAACTGGCAAATCCTCGTACGCAGAAAAGTCTCATGATCCGAAGCTTCATGTCCAAAAGATCCTCGGGGTATTTTCATTTTGGTTCTTTGTTCACAATGCCGTGTTCATGTGAACTACAATACACACGAGTGATCATTGATAGGCTGAGCAAAAACACGTAATGAGGGGACCAGTGATGAGGGTTTGCAACCTAGATTGATATTGTTCCCTATAACCGATGACCTTTCTTCACCAGAAAGTATAGGGACATGGGTGGCAAACGTAATCGCACGAAGTATAACACTACAAGCACCCGACATTCCCCTTCAAAGAACACAAAACAATTCGACCGTTTATTCGTAACAATAAGGCCCAAAATACAGTGATTTATTGTTGAATTTCTCAAAAGTTTCAACATTGGTATTAAGCCATAACTGACAGGATTACGCAAATCAAAAGATTTTTGAGATTCGATGTTCCCGTATTTTGAAGTTAGAGAATGTTAACAAATGCGCGATGTTGACCGAATAAACTCATTCACACATGTACAGAGCTGTATTTTATGGAGATAAATCATTCGATTCAAAGAACATTCCGAAATATTAAATAGATGTCTCAGGTGGTTCGCATTGAAAGCAGCGCCGATTGAAGCTCGTTATGAAATTTTCAGACTGACACATAAGCCAGCTTAGAATATTGGAATTGTGTAAAATCAGCGATCCGCGGTGGACCCGGTTTGGTTACCGAATAATATTCACTCTGCAGTATGAGGCTGAACGAATTGGCCTCCACCTCAATGCTCCATCTGATTGCACCGTTTACCTCAATTTGAAACACTCCTCTTTTCCAGAGCTGGAAAATATTTTCTCTACCTGACCACTCGAAAAATATTTGATCGACCGGTTGGCCGAGTCATTGCACAAGTTATTACGCAGTTTTGATCATTTCGATTTGCTTGCTCTGCTTGGATTGAGGTGTAAGTGGCCCTACTGCCCTTTATTATGCCAGCGAAATCTTGACCAAAAAACTTGCAGCTGTTTATTTCTATCAAGAGGCATCTGCGATGGGTAAACACAAATATTCGGAGGTAAAATAATAACATCAACATCTGTTCTGTTGTAATTCCCTGGACTCAAATCGACACGATCCACAACTCGATTTGCTGCTTTTTCCAGGCGGCCAATCACTTATATTCACCGTGTTATTATCACAATCAAAGTCTACCCCCGGAAAACGTGTTAGATCGCCATTATGCTGTCGTCAAACAAGGTAAAAAAATACGAAACTAGAAGCAACTTTGAACTTTGTAATGAATTGAATATATTTTGTTTTTTGAAGCTACTGACGAAGTGCGGAGCAATTACTTCTGGATAGAGAATATTCGATATGGTTCCACCTGGGAAGACACCTTGGATGTTTACTCCTTTCGTCCGGAGATTTTCGCCGGTGAGTGGGTCAAGTTGCAGTGAATCATACACATCAATCGATACATAATCGATAAAATATTTCAAAACACGGTGACTTTCACCTTTTCGTGCTTATTTTTATTTGTACAGGGAGACCAATGTTTGTTTACGTCCATGGGGTCTATGGCTTGGATATGAGGTAACAATTAAAATGAATCGAAAAGTATTTGTGTTCGATGCATTTGAAATTTAATTTCGGACAATATTTTGAACTGTTTTTCAGCAAAGATGTCAGCGCCTTCATGGGCGGCACAATCTGCGAAAACAGTGGAGTTCTGGTCGTTCTTGCCCATCGGATTTCTAATAGCCGGCCAAGTGATCAAACAGGTTTTTTTGCGGTAAACATTTTAACACGGCAAATGACTAGCAATTTAAGGTCATTTCAGTTTCGATGGAAGACGCGTGTTCCGAACTGGGTTCAGCAATGGAATTGATTCTCAAAATGGCAGAAAAACTAGAATGCAGGTACGTACAATTTTCTATCGAAAAAAAACATTATACACCTGGATTTTATAGTGGGATATTAATGTGTGGCCATTCATGGGGCGCTCATCTGCTAGCCATGATGCTCAGCCTGCCATACCCTGAACCACTGCAGAATAAAATGAAGATGATAAAAGGTTTGCTTCAAGTGCTTCATTATAAAGGACTTGAATTTAAAAAAAATAAAGGTTTTCGCTCATCCAGATTATTTTGTACTTCAGCGGCTTCAGCTCATTTAACATTTGTGTTATTTTTTATTCAGCGGTATGGCTTGTTGGCGGAGTGTATAACCTAAAGCCCCTGCTCAAAACTTACCATAACGATTATTTGAACATATCCAGGTAAGAAAGAGCACACCCAATCTACACGGACGAAAAATTATTATTTGTTTGCTTCGAACCAGTGATTTTATGAGTAGGAACTCAAAGCTCGTGTTAGCATAATGCTGATTGTGTTTCTTTTTTTCTTTTGTACGCAGCAATGAAGTCACGACGTGCAGCCCTGTGAATTGTGTTAAACAATTGGCCAAGAATTTCAAGCATTCACGCGACTCGGTTTTCAACATTTGCGTGGCACAATTCGATTCCCCCGTTTTCGAGGAAGAGGCCGAAGAGTATTTCCTGGTATGTACGACAATTGAAAAACAAACGCCGAACACGAATCTCTAAAACAACATTTCAGAATTCCAGAGGAACAACTATTCCAAAATACATAAATTCGCAGAAATTTTCAAATTTTTGGTCAAATTCAAGATTAAGTTTGTCAATGATTTCAAATACGGCCAAGATAATTTCAAATACCGGTGTAAAATGTTCGAGTTCTAATATGTGTGGAGTTAGATATACCAAATGTAATAAACCAGGATATAATTCGTTGAACATGCGAACAGGCAATAAAAAAGCGGCTGGATAAACAGAAAGGAGTCAAAGTCGAACTGACCCAATTCCTCGGTCGCGATCACTTCGAAGTTGTGGAAAATTTAATCGACGAAAACGACGGCTTCACTCAGGTAACCAGCTCGATTTAACTCTTCTTTTGAGATGGACCAAAATTCATGCGAATACTTCACATAAATATCACAAGGCAAAATTTTATCTCATCTGTGATTTGCAGGAAATTATCGCGTTCATGGCATCTATGCGTCCTCCACTGAAAGAACTACAAAAACAGACGACCATTTCGCTCGAAAGCGAGGTTCTTCCTTTGAGCAAGCAAGGTTCATCTCCTAACGCCACAATCTCATAAACAAGAACCGTGTCCATTTTCCAAAATCATTCACTTCAATAATCCAACCATTCAAAACTTCATCAAAAATAATCGATATTGTTAAACCGGTAACAAGATCGCAGAGGTCTGCCATGCTAATAACATTTCCCAAAAGTTGAATAAAGATCAAGAAGCCTCACAAACATATTTTGCTGAAGCAACCCGCATCTTCACCACTGTCACTTTGTATCCGTCGCTAGCGAGTTCAAATAATACCCTCGACAGTAAAATACCTTCAGCCTGGAACCCACAATGGACTGGTCCGGAAATGCGTCCGGAAGTCGACGAGGGGTGTTCAAAACGTGCTTTAATACTGGCAAATTCGGTCGGGGGCTCTAGGATGTTCCACCGGGCAATATGTTCATGTGGAGACCATTCCCCAGCCGGAATGGACGTCATTGACGAAACGTCTATTTCCGGCGGAACAGGCAGACTGATCTGGCATCCACGAAGTGGGGGATAAGTTGGATTTCTCCGATAGTCTATCCGCATGCTGGTATTCATTTCTTCGTGTTTCCAATAACCCACTAAAATCACCGGTGCCGTTTGTATTCCGGCCGAAGAAGAAACCTAGATGAGATTTCAACGTTAAAAAATCACGTAATAAAACAGGAATAATTACATGATATTTCATCACAGGGATATTTTGGTAAGGTTGAGGCGCAGCCTTGGCCTCCGCTTGTTTCTTCAACTGATTAGTCAGGTTTGCCATGTTGAAGGTATAAGTTATCCTTCCATCATCAATCTGGGTTTCCTGAGTGACCAGATGTTTATTCGGCAAAATATGCTCCAGGAGGCTTGTTTGTGTTAAACAAAACCTCAACGCAGGATGATTGGGATTGCTCAACAGCATCTGGAGAACTCCACTAGGAAACGTCAAAATCAAATCGCCTTCGATTCTAGTCCGACATTTCGATTCATCAGCTCCACTGAAGTTCGCCGAGACTTTTTCCACAAACGCAACCGCCATTGGAATAGCGATGGTTGGGGAAGAGACACTTGCAGGAACAACTTGAGCTGGGTTTCTGAAAGGCAACGGTGGAGCTGGGAGACTTTGGAACTGAGCAGTCTGGCTCAAAAGTGAGAAATCCGGCGAAGAATCCCAAGGGTTGCTCGTGACACTTCCGCCTGTTTTTTGCGGCGTTATCAGGAAACTACCGTGCGAAACTGGTGGAGCTGATTGTTGTGGCGAGTTGAATGGATCAAAGGCGTTCAAGCGGGATTCCATGGCATCCGAGGACATGGATGTAGATCTCTTCATCATTTCCTCCATTCTAGTTGTTGCCCGTTTTCCGCCGGTGTAGGAGAAACCCATGTTGCCCAACTGGAGTTTCGTTGCTTGATCGCGAAGATGTCGATCGTCGACAGGACCGGTTCGATTCGGCTGAATTGTTGGCGGTTTGATGACAACGCGAATTTTCTTCGGCTCGTCTTTTTCTGGAAACTATAAATCAATCACACAATTTTTGAAAAGTTGTATTTGTAAGCTTTACCGGAATCAGAATCTGAGCTCGATTTGTACTGTTCGTAGCTATCACTCCTAGATTTTCCGGCATCGGAACTAACACTTGGTCGGATGATATATCCGTCAGCATCAACTTGAGGAGACGCAGAAGATTGATCATTGGAATGGCTTCCAAAACTGCTTTCGCTTTTAGCGTCCTCGGCAATTGTTGGTGTATTTGTGGAGGACAAGATCTCCCTCCCTTTCTTGCTTTTAGACTTTTTCGGTTCTTTCTTATCCTTTTCCTTCTTCTGGCCATCTTTTTTCGAAAAGAACCCTGAAACAAACAAAATGAAAATCAGTTAAATTCAGCAACATTTTCATGGATAATTTGAATGAATCATGCAAAGCCAAATTAAAGCACGCAAACGAGCAGAGGGGGATAAAATAAAGAACCAAACAAATAAAAATGCAGAAGAAACCCAAAATGGAGGCTGTCTGGGTCAGTCAGAGTGCTGTTGGTTACATTTCGATCTGCGAGCTGGGCTGCGGTCAAGGTCGGAAGGAGAAGATTTTACGAGATCACCGGAAGTCGAAGTAATACTCTTTGGTTCAGGATTTGAGCTTGGTTCTGAAAGAACGAAACATTACCACAATTTTCAATTGTATGAATGTACGAGTAACCAAAAAGTCAGACTAATATAACCAACCTTCATGAGATTTTCCAGTCGAAAAAATATTTCGCAGTGAGGGGAATTTGAGCTTGGAATCGGTGAAGGCTTTGCGAGCCGGCGGAAGCTCGCCATTGGTGGAATGCGGGGCGTCGCCGGAAGCCCCATTGTGGCTCAAGCGATGGCTAGAATTCAGCTTTCTTTGCTTACGCAGTAGCATTCCTAAATCATTTCCACCACAATATACAGTTTCAAGCAACAGAAGCAAAGCCAAAAACCAAAAGTCACAAGCCATGCGAAGTAGAAGAGCGCCCTATACCGGAAACAAATCAAAGTGCACGCTGACAATCTGGTACCTCGTTTCTCCGGAACAGGTGGGCCAACAACCGGTTCTTCAACTACGGGAGGAATAATGGCTGGAGCTGGACTTCCGAATATCGAATCATCTCCATCAAACGACAACAAGCTTGAGATCTGGGGAGTGTATGTCGGAGGCGGCTGGAGAGGAGGAGATGAGCCAATTTCCTCGAACTCAATCGGTGCTAAAAAAGTAAAAACATTTCGATATTTTTTTCAAAAATTGAGAAAATAAGCTGAATATTTTTAACGAAAATGTTAAAACTCAAACACTTTCCAGGTAGCACAATTGGTGCTGAAAAAAACATTTAATATTTTTTAAAACTCAGATAATTTCTTAATATTTTACAGTTAAACAATAATGTTTAAACTCAGATAATTCCCCGATAAGTTGCAACCACCGCAGCTTCACAAATTCTGACGTGAAATTGTTCTGAAAACTCGATTAACCCACCAGGTTTTTCAGTTCCGGTCGTTTTAGCTTCCACGAACAATGTCAGTAGCTTTTCGATCGTCAGTTCAAACGTTTTTGATTTCAAGTCAGCCGCCATCTGGAAACATACTGTTAGCGTTACCTTTCAAATCTTCTTTACAGGATCTGATCACAATTTCTAAATAATAACCACTTACTTCTTGCAGACTTGTCCAACAGAAATCGATAGCATTTCCATAATGTTCCGCAAACTGCAACATCTGCCGGAGATGCTGCTCTTCCAGATCCTGAAAATGCTGGCTGGTGTTGGTCATTTTCTTTTCAAAATCACTCCGCAGACCGCCATATTTTTCAACATTCGCCCGATAATCCTCGGTGGCTTTTTTCAACCTGGCTTCCGCTTTTTCGACGTCTTTCGGGCCGGCATTATCCTTTCGGCATTTTTCCAGCTCCTGACTCCGTGCAACGTAAGCCTCTTTGCTTTTCAACAGCATCGCTTGTTGACTCTGAACAGCCTGCACAACGTTGGCCGTCTCCACTTCAGCATCTTTCATCTGAAAAAAATAAACACAACCGGAAATAAGCCAACATCCGATTTACGATCGCATGTCCCAAGCAAATATATCACTTCCGAAGAAACATTCCCATATTACAAAAAAACTGCCTACGTCTGATTTACCATCGCATCCGCCAAAAAAATTGCTTCTGAAAAAACGTTACCGTTTTATGCTTTCTTGATTGCTCATCCAAATATTTCTGCATATCTTTCAATAATTCCTGAAGCTTGACAACCAGCTGCTGGTGAATCGTGGATGTTTTCTCCGTGCTTTGTCGCACCACTTGCCAGTAAGGAGAGAAGGTCCTAGAGGTAGATGAGAAACGTCAACAATCTTATCAACAGACTTGTTCAAACATAATAAAAGACTGAATATTTTACCCTAGTGGAGGATTACTGCCCACTTGTCGAGATAATTTGGCCAGTTGTTTGGAATAATTTTCCTCGACCAGCATCCTCTCCTTGACAAACTCGATGAATTCACTGCAAGATTTCTGGCCATGTTTCATATTATGGTATAGAACATCGTATCCTTGGAATTTTTCGCCCTGGAAAAAAAAAGATGTTTGTCAGAAAGAGCATATCGTACAAACGAAAATGCAGCTCTCTTCAACTTCTCAACGAAAATTCCAATTCCAAAGGAGACCCACATACAAAGCTCTTTGGAAACGAAAAAGCTTCATGTAAAAGTCTGGGTCTCGTTGGGCGACCTTGAAACTGACTTAAATTCTAAAGTTGTCCACTACGGTGGATGCATCTTTCACTGAGAATCAAGAACAGGATGCTGATGACACTTCCGAAAACTCACCCAGAAGTTCTCCGTAAACTGAACCATTGTGAATCGAAGGCGGACTGGGAGAATCGCGGTTTCCTCCTTCCGATTTGTACAACACTGATTTGCCAAATATCGCGTCAACAATCAATCTCGCTGGATTCCACAAGTCACATCCCATAAACTTCCCTGTCATCTAATTTCGCAACAGTGGTAGGATCATTGTAATCCCAATCTGGATTCTGTTTCTGGACTACACAAACATAAATGATGAGAAAACAGAACGAAATTCTGTGTTGTTGTGTCGATTTCGTGTGTGGACGACTTTGATTGACGAGCCGTGACGTAAACCGGCTCGCGGTACGGTTCGATAACGCATTCAGCCCGAGTCCCGGTCTTTTGTTCTTGGTCTTCAGAAACCGGCAGTTACTGTAATCTGAAATCTAGACGGCCACACGGATGCATTGCGCATCTTACTGTTCGGAAAGAGAACGGTCACGGAGCTCTAGCCGGCGTATTAAGTGAAGAGCGCAGTTCTTTCTCAAGTCTGCATCGAAAACTGCAGCGTCGTTCCAGGGTTCCATCTAATATCGTGCTCCAAAGGTGTCATACATACATCACACGATAAGATAAACGAAAACAAACGGCCTATTGAACTGGCTAAATGACGTTGCACGCGTTGCAAATAACGCAGAAACGGGTGTGGTACCATGGTGTGTTGGTGCATTGGAGTTAATTAAATCCAAAAATGAGCAAGGGAACGCCGTCTCGACAGGCTTACAAGGTCGTCGTAATCGGTAGGCTTCACGTTCACCGTTCGCACCTACAAAACAGCTGATCGAATTTGTTTTCAACCGCAGGTGCATCATCGGTCGGAAAAACGTGCTTGACACTCCAGTTTGTCAAAGGGGTCTTCCCGGAAGGCCAGGAGCCGACACTCGGTGTTGCGTACACGGTTCAGTCTGTCATCATCGATAACGTTGTAGTAAAGTTGGAGATCTGGGATACGGCTGGACAAGAGCGTTTTCAGGGGATTGTACCTCTTTATTACCGGAATGCAAAAGCCGCACTTGTAGATTATGATATTTCAAGCTGGGATTCGTTCTCGAAAGCCTCGGAATGGATTGATAGAATCTCGGAGGAAGTTCGCGAGCCGATTGTCATGGTACTCGTTGGAAATAAAACAGATCTAGCTGGGCAAAGGTGTGTCACGCAGGAAGAAGGCGCAGCGTTAGCGAAGAGGAATAATTTGCCTTTTTTCGAGACATCCGCAAAATCTAACTCGAACGTGGCGGAATTATTTTTGGCCGTAGCACATAGGCTTCATCTGAATAAATCATCCCCGGTTGAAAATGACCAGATTTTACTCAGAGATTCTGGTGGCGGAGAAAAACGAGCCTGCTGTTTAATATGGCAATAATAATGCTAATCCTGCATGTTTTTCTTTTACGTACAAGTTATGTGCAAGATAGAAATAAATTAGTTCACATACAAGTAGAAATCAAAGCAATTTAATTCAGTGTATTATTTCCCAATGAGAGTAAAACACATTGTACAATTTATTAAATCACCATCCCGCAAAGAAGTTCGATGCAATTCGATTTCGACGAAAGGTCTGGTCAACGCTGACCCCTTTTCCAAATGAACTGCGTGATAACAAATCAGCTCGTCTTTTCGGAGAAAACAGATCATATCGCTTATTCCCTTTAAGCCGTCCCACGATGATCAATAGACCGAATGAGAACTAACAATTCCGGGCAATGATATTGCAGTGCATCTACAATTCCCCCAAACTTGTTGCTTGTTTTCCGCGGTGCGGCGGATTGATTCCAGGCAACAGTCAACCCAGTGACGATGATGCAACATGTTTGTTGATATCAGCAATCCACAAAATCATCGTTGCAGTGTTTGAGTTTTAGCCCATTTTACGCATGTGATGCTAGGAAGAAGTTCGGTTTTCAATGTTACCTAATGCGGCGGGGGGGGGGGGGGGGGGGCAA